>JAIUZE010070409.1:0-110320 GCA_022085475.1 Heliosperma pusillum
TTTTGAAGACGAGTTTTGGGGAGACCGGATATTGTGGGGGAGAGTAGAGAAGGGGGGTTGAATGATAGAGACTTCTTATTAGTATTTTTGTCTAATGATTTTGTCTAGCTAGGTACAATTCCGTTTTAACTCCCGAATTATGGCACCTGGTTTTTTTAGTTTTGTTTCATGTTAATGGTTGTATGATTTTAGTTAGTAACGTATGCTTATTTGTTTCTTTTGATTTTGGGTTCATCTTTATTTTTGGTTCATATTTTTATGATCTATTGATTTTTGTTAGTAAGATGATGTACTGGTTATTATTTGTGTTTTATGAATTTTTATGATTTTCCATAAGTTTGATTTATGGTTGTTTAGGAATTTTTAACAAATTTAGTGTTCTGTGAGGAATTTTTATGATTTTTAATAGTTATGACAATTTTTATGTTGTCTTTATTGTTCTTGATGAGTTTTATTTTATGTTGTTAGAAATTTTTATGTTGTTTTAGTGTTCTTGATGAATTTGATTATATTCATCAATAAATGATTTTTGTATGTGGTTGTTAAAATGGGTGTTTTGATATGTTAAAACATGTTGGAAATATTTTGGGTGTTGTTGTTGGTGAACCGGTTTTAGGGGAAGGGTGAACCGGACCAAACCAGACCGGTCCAGGCCGGTTCAGACCCGGTCTGGGTTGGTCCATGGTGGGTCCCAGGGTTTTGGTCTTTGGTTTGTCTTCAATGTTTGATTGTTTAATTGTTGTTTTGACGGGTTTTAATTATGTTAAAGCATGCGGGAAATAATTAGAAACGGTTTTTAGTAAAACCGTTAAAAGGGCCAAAACAGCCCATTTTGCCAAAACAGGCCGTGGGCCCATCCAAGCCCATGTGGGGTCCGGCCCAACTCAGCCCGTGGGTCCCACTTTGGGACTTGTGACGGTTTTTGAGTTATCGTCATTTTTTATCGCGTTTTGTAATAATTAGCAAGCGAGAAATATTAATAAGTAAAATATTTAATTAAAAAGGTTTTTTCATTAAATTATTATTTCTCACATGTTAGAAATTATAAGACGAGATCGTAGTTTAATTTAATATCCTTTTAGTCAAACGGGTTTTGGGGTATGATATAATAATTCACATGTTAGAAGTCTTAATAAAATAACATGAAATGAATATGTTGATTTTATGTCTATGTGGAAAAGACTCTGTTTCTAGCCGGTTTGATCCCACGGGTTTTGGTCAAACTAAAGATCTGTCAGCCCCGATTGACTGTGACCCGTCGCGGGACTCGGGTCGGGGATTTGTCTTCAAGTAAGGTTGTATTTAATTAATGAATTAGCCTTAGTAGATATGAGGCGAAATGATATTTGATTATGATTTATATGCAATTAGTCACATGATAGGAAGTTTTCCCGTGACTGTTTGATTATATGGTTGGTGTCGTGTTGACTAAGTACCCATAGAGAATTATGAGTATCTGGCGTCTTGACCATTCTAATTCTAAATGAGTAGCTTGGACCATGACATTGATAGGCCTTACTATCTTTAACGAGTATATAGTTCACTGCTTGATAGCTTTTGTGTCACGGCCTGGGGGGCTTATCTCCAAGTCGGGGCATGGCATCCTAAGAGTTCCGCTTTGGGAAGGGAGCCAGCTTAAGTACTAGCCATCTCTGCTTAGGGGGTCGCCTAGTAGAGTTTCTCATAGACGGTTCTGTCATGGGACGGGGAACGGAATAGCTGTTGTCGCTAGGTCTGATCAGTCTAGGACTAGGATGTTTTCCTACCTTGTGGTATAGCCTCGATTTACAGAAGTCGACTATTGACTGGACTAAGAACTTATGCCTGTTTGTAGAAGTATTTGTCTTTCATGTTTGTATGATTCTATGAGTTTTAGAAGGTGAGATGCAAGCCGGCTAAGATTGATAGAGTTTGGATTAACGGTTGTTAACTGATTCACATGATTACGTGTTGATTAGGGTTTGATTGTATCAGGGCCATGTTACATGGTAACCGCTGAGCCAGCATACCAGCTTCCCTACCTCGAGTTATATTTTATTATCGGATTCACATGATAGCTTTCATATGATAGGGTATATGTTAGTTATTTGTTTCATAACATGAAAAGCATATCATATATGTTAAAGTTTTGTATTTCCCATATACATTGCTTTTATGTTATTCATGTTTAATTAAACTCGACATTTCATGGCTGGGAGAACTCGGAGTTACTCCCCACTGACTGTGGCTTCCGTGTTTATATTTCATGCGGTCGAACAGGTGGTGAATGCATATTTGGGGTACATTGACGAGCTAGCGAGCGAAGTATTTACCTTGGACCTATATTCGGTTCTTAGATTGTATATTATTATACACTCGTGTATTTCGTATTTATACGGGAGATATGTCTCCCGTATGGTATAATTTTTATGTATAATATTATTTCCGTTTTGTAATGACCATTTTTATTTATGACACCTTCGTTATGTATTTAAATTATTTTTTTTCTTTCCGCTAATTTGAGGGTGTCACAGATGGTCTTTCACCTCATACTCATTTTGAAATTTAGTATTCTTACAGTTTTGACAGAGACACCTTATTTTTCTTCCTACCCGAAATTCTTGTTGTTCTTTAGCATGTTCGATGAAAGTCTCTACACCATTTACGTACTCTAATATAAGGTTTTTACTATCATCCAATCTTTGGTACATCCATTTTCGTTCTAATCGCTTCATTATCAATCTACAAACATATAAAATCCATAAAAATAAGAAAATATATATAATGTAAACTGCAAGGGTTAGTTCATTTATGTACTCTAATCTAAGCTGATCACTTTCTTTCTTTTCAAAACACGGTGCCTTGGAACATGGCTAATGCTAAAAAATCCATAAAAATAAGAAAATATTGCTCCCTCTAAATGCTATATATACTGCTTTTCTATATATGAAAATTTTCATGGCTAAGGCACTGAACTTACTTTAAGTACTTCTTTGGTACGTATATTGTTTTGGTGAGCACTTGATTATTTTAACAGGGGGCACATGAATATCTTTTTTATACTCTTAAGTGATCACAGTTCAATGGCTTTTCAATTATATATTACTGTGAGGCGACAAACGATGCTCGAATACAAGTTGAAGCAAATGAATTGATGCGGCTATTTCAGGTTTTACTTACACAAACCGATTTTCATATTTTGTAGGTAAATTTTTTGCTCCCGTTTGTTTTAGTCATCTTGTATAGTTTATACATAAATTCCCATTTAAAACGGGCACTATCCGTTACAAGTTGAAAATAGATAGTGCCCCTCTCACAATATGTAAGTGGGGAGGCCAAGTGGAGGGCAAATAGATCCCTCCACTTGCATATTGTGAGAGGGGTGTTATCCGTCTTAAGCTTGTGACGGATAGTGCCCGTCTTTAGTGAGACTAACTGAAGTTTATAAATACATTGACATCATTTTTATTGCTGCTTTGCAGATTCAACTGTACTTGGACCAACTTTAGCCGCTTGCTTATTATTGGTCGTTGCATTTTACAAGTGTCATGACTACGACTATTTTTTTCCCAAACTTCTGTTATATATATATTTTTTTAATATCAATATATTTACTATAACCAGTTCATGTTGCAAAAGACGATTAGTGATTTTGTAAGCTGATGGCGATGTTAGTTGTAATGTTTTACTGTGTAAATATTAATAAAAGTCACATTTTTCTTAATTTTCTTGAAAGTATTCTTAGTTGAAAACTTTAAAGACATAAACAAGCTTTAATCCCAAGATTTGTGATTCTTAGTTGTTACTCGGATTAACAAAGAAAATGAAGATGAGCTACTGCAATGAAGATTATAAAAGCTATTGTTTATTCATACGGAATTTAGAGAAGTGAAGATGAACTATTGCAATTCAGAATTCCTAAAACTGAACTACTGAAAACGCACTACAACAAAAAGTCAAAACCCCCCAATTTTCACAACCCTAATTCATAAAAACACATTCAATGGACTAGCTTTGATAAAACTATTACTTAATAAATCAACAATATACATCCCAAATTATACTAATTATGAAAAAACAAACATATAAAACAAGAATTAAAAGAAAATAATCGCTTTATAAAAAAAACGCTAACCTTAAAATCTAGGGTTGCGATTGGTGGCCAAACGACCTTCTTAGGTGGGTAGAGCGGCAAAAGTGGCGGAGTTGACGAGAGAGTAGCGGCAGGTCGACGGCGGAAGCAAGGGTTGGTCGGCGAAATCTGTAGAAGATCGCCTTGAGGGTCGTCTGTGTTTTTTAATTAATTGATAGAGTAATTGAGTAATGGTCGTGTGTGTATTTGGTCTTAGTTTTTGTTATTTTGAGACCGACTTATAATCGGTCGCTAAAACGGACGCTAATATAATGCTACGACTACTCAAGCGGTCGCAGAGTCTCACCATATGGTCGCAAGGAAACCCGCGAGTCTAAAATATTTACCCGCGCTAGGTAGCGACCCAATTGTGGTCGTAAAATGATATGGCGGTCGCAAATTTATAAGTACCGACCAATATTTTTTCAGTCACAAAGAGTCGGTCGCCTGAACGCGTGTTTTTTGTAGTGGATGCTTGTGCAAGACGAAAGAGACATGGGGATAAATGTTTGTACCTCCAAGGATGTGCTCCATATAAAATAAGAGTAAGGGGAAGTTCAAAAGGAGTGGTAGCAAAGGGAAAAAGCCCTAAACCTCCAAAGGCAAGGGAAAAGCTATTGAGAATAGCCCTCCCAAACTACAAAGGGGAGCCTCGACTGAGGACAAATGCCATTATTGTAAAGACGTAGGGCATTGGAAGAGATATTGCTCTAAGTATCTTGGAGATATTAAAGCTGGAAAGATTGTTCCAGTAGGTAAATCTTTATCCCTATCATTTATGTTATGATCTCAACTTTGGTATATAGATACGAGTTATGATTCTTACCCTTTTAAATTGTAATTAGGGCATCCTAGCAAGGATAAAGACACGGACAAGCAAGCCTAAGAAGTCTCTTCAAGGGAAGCTAAGGTAACCACCCATGATTGAAGACCTATAGAAGCTTGGCCTCATTTTGAATTGTCTTAATTTTGGGATGTATTTTAAGACATTGGTTTTTAAAACTTTTATAATTTCCTTATTTGACATGGAAATTTGTTTATTTCTGTTTCAAGAACAAATGGTTGTAATTAAATATTAGTGACTTGGTTTTCAACCCAAGTCACTCAGTTTGTGGAAACTTTTTCGTTCTAAAATTTGTCATTATACTCTACTTGCACAAATAACAAAAATTGTATAGACTCAAATTGATCATATAGTATTAGGATGATTGGATCATTATAATAATAAGTTCAAAAGCTAAGAATTTGATTCTCACTTTGAAAGATCAATTGTTAAGTCATAATTGAGTTATTGAGCTCAAAGTAGGGAATCTACCAAACCAATTGGCCACATCACTTATAAAGAAGGAAAATGACATGGATATGAGTCCATTTCTTTAGCTTATAGAACTAGTCTATCTCGAAGCTAAAATACGATGTCTTTTCATGAAGTCTTTAATAGATCATTTAAGGTCATGTTGAGATACTTCGACCTCCCTCACAATCATGAGTAGAAAATTGTTTGTGGCTTATGATACTATCTTTAAAGAAAAAGAAGTATTTTTATAAAGATAGAGTGGGAGAAAATAATTCACAGCGTAAAACTAGTAACAGACTAGTGAGGAAACCAAAAGAAAATGTTCTTAGGTTAGACTCAAGACTATTGCGGAGACCAAAAGAAAGCGTTCTTAAGTGAATCCTTAGACTAGTGAGAAGACCAAAAGAAAATGTTCTTGATATAATGAGATTATGATCTATGAAGTGGAAGAAGTACCTAGTAATTTTAAATTGATTTTCTACATAAGAGCCTAATGAAACTAATTGGAATCTAGGCAAATGAATGATTTATTTGGAGTTGTCTAATAAGAATTGCATGGATGGACATGAAGATGTCTACAAAAGCTAAGTTAATGTGTAACTATGCTAAGATCCAAATCATCAATGCGACACCTCATAGTGTGTGTGTACAAGATACACAACAAAACCATTTGTCCAAATAGGGATTTTGAATGAGATGTGTAAACGACACAAGCCTAAGGTTTCCACCAACACTTAGAGGTTGTGATGATGATATATATTATGTGATATAAGATGAGTTTCACTCGAATTATAGAGAAGTCATGTATAGACATCAATTTGAGTGGGAATTAAAGTTATCATGTTTAGACATGAATTTCAATGGGAGAAATTGTCTTCCACGTAAATGATGTATCACTCATTGTGAGTGACATATTTATATTGCCTTTTGAAAAGGAATGGTTGGATTTTCAATCCTGGATGAAAGAAGGCATTATGCATATTAAAATCAAAATCTATTATGAAATAGGAGATTTTAGCTTGGCATTTAGACAAGTGTCTTATATTGATAAGATCCTTCATCTATTTCAACAAGTTAAGTAGGTTATTCATATTGATGAAAGTGGGATCACTATAAAAGGGTCATAGTCATCCACTGAACCTAAGAGTTGTTGATCACATGATTACTAATGTATTCGCCATTAGGCCAATCATGTATGCCATTATATGCACATACCTAAATGACTTGTATGCTTGGAGCATAACAAGTCTATAACAAATCAATCCACATGAGTCTCATTGGATAGCCTTCAAGAACACCCATGAGGTTCTCGAGGAGAACTAGGGATTCATTCTTGGGTTTGGTAGAGAAAACTTGGATATGTGGTAAAGGTTGCACAAGCCCAAATTTCCAAACTTATAGGGATTTGTCAAAATCCTAGGCATACTTTTGTTATCTAAGAAGCGAATAACTAAAAGGGATGATTGAAGAGTCAATCATTAGAAATTCTACAATTAGAGACTTAGTACATTATGACGAGGATAAGGTAGCTTACAAGGAACTAATGGTATATCCTTTCACCACAATGCCTATCAGTTATCATGATAACGAGTGGGAACATCTTTCAAGTTAAAGAGCCCAACACTAGATAGAGATCTAGACATGTAAATAGATGAATTCATGTTATTAGGAATAACTTTGAATTGAAGGAAAAAACAATTCACAAGGTTGGAATAAAGAATGCATGGTATATTTACTACCCAAGCCTTTATTACATTTTAATAAGATCACCATGAATTGTCATGGATCATATAGACTTTAGATTATAAGATATGAAGCAGTAACATTGTGTTGATTGTTCATATATGATAATCACATTTATCTTTTGAGTTTCAAAAACTCATTTTCTGCTTTGTTATATCCAAATAGGTTGTAGAGACAACTTTGAACCCTATTAAAGTGAACTGGATTAACATAAGAATTGGCCCCTAGTTGCTTATATGACTGACGTCTCTAAGTAACTAGAGTGTGATGCGATTGATGGCAAGTTCAAGTGCCATAGGGTCATAAGGGATGACTAGTCGATCACATAGGCAGAATGTATGAGACACTCTGTCATGCAGTGACCGCTTATAGAGTTCTGACAATTCATATAGCCTGGTCGTGGCGAGAGCTACTATAGTATTCTTTTTTAGTCGATTCTTTTGACTAAAGACTGTTTGCCTAAGGTGACACAGTTTTCAGAGTGACTTTGATTTATGCTCTACGACCTTCGTAATTGGGGTCAAATGGGTATTTATTGGGTCATGATGAGCTATGGCTATTTGAAGGGAATAGTGCGATAGAAATTGCCCACCCCTTGTCAGGGTTATTTAAAATCGCAAGGCCACTCGAGGAGTAGTAAGCTGGAAATACGTGGCCACGCTCGGAACGTATCTATGGTAGATAATTCCGGTCAGTCAGTTACTCTATAGATCGAGGAAACCACTCTTGATATGATCGAATGCAAGTACGGCCTGCAAGACACATTGCGTTGAGTGGGAGATGGTAATAGGACAAGAGAATTGGTGACGCACACTTGTCTCGGACAAGTGGGAGATTGTTGGAGTATATGTCCTCAACAATAGTGCGATCACTTAATTAAATCTCAATAATAAGAATTGAAAGGGATGATGCAAATTATAGTCAACTGGTCAACATTAATCGATAACGATTGTCTTACTAAAGTTTGACGTTACTGTCGTATGACGGTGGTGATCAGTTGATCCTTTGAGGTCACACCTAAAGGACAATCCTCTAATCATGTATGTTAATTAATTGTATATCGATACAAATTAATTAATCCCTTAAAATTGAACAAAGTTTATATTATAAGTGAGAATTATATCTTATTGTATCATTTTGGTAATTTAATTGTTAAATTACTGAGAATGCATAATGTTTATGAAACATTTGAGATAAGCATAATTGGTTGATTATAATTACAATTAGTTGTAAATTATATTAACCAAATATGAGATGACCCATTTTATATGGGTCCTGATTTTCGGAGTACACATTTTACTCAACTTAGTACACTGTTGACAATTATACCCTCTTATTTCTCACCTCATTTTCCCTCTCTAAACTCTTTCTCTTGTTTTAATATATGTATTAGAAGAGAAAAAATAACATAGTAAAATCTTTAAGACAAATGCAAATAAAAAAAATCCATGATGATTGCATAAAAATATAGAAAAAAACAAATGAATTGGAATACAATACATCGACATAAAAATCAACCTTGTACTTAACAAAACTATACGATACAAACTACATTGAACAAAAAAAATAACACTATACAGTACAACTGTATTGGAAAAAAAAGAAGAAAAGGCACACTAAACAAACAATATACTGTGACAACCCTCGCGAATGCGGAAATAAAACATACAAGCATGTGAATTAATTAGCGGAAATACGGTATTTTAAAAACCTTTATACATGCAAGATAGAAAATACGAGGAGTGTCAAATATTACAAACCAAATACAAAATACTATAAGAGACGTAGTCTCTCAAAATGTTAACAAAAGACAAGTCATTTAGCAACTAGCTAAGAACGTCTAAAGGTGTTTCATCCAGGGACAACGCCCGCTAGCTCACATCCGAACCCAAAATACCAAGCAAAAAGCCATCCAAATCAAGCAACCTGTTCATCCATGAAAAACATGAACGCCACAGTCAGTGGGGAGTAACTCCGGGTTCTCCCAGCCATATCACATTAAACGTACATAGAAGGAAATACAAAAGTAAAATCATGCATATATAGATATAAATGTGAGATACGATAAGGATAGATAGGCAATTCAATATATAATGATAAGAGCATATGTAATACAAATCCGAATCCATCATGTTATACAAAGACTCGGGGAAGACCCTCTTAGGCAACCGAATACGCTCACTAGGGCTTGCATCTCACCGTTAGCGGTATAAGTTTGATAAGATTGAGAGTCGACAAACAAACCATGCCAAGTCATGCGATGATCACAATAAATCTGTCATATTATCATCCATTCAAACGTACCAAAACATTGACGATGCTAAGTCATGCAATGACCATGAATAAAATCATGAAATCATACATCCAAAAGCAACGACACAAAGACGACATCTCTCACGGTAAATGAAACACACTAGCACCGTGTACAATAGCAAGACAAGCCAATGGAAGCTCACGGGATAAGACATTTCCCGGAACCGTATACGATAAGACATTTCGTATACTCATGACCTAGACAAACCAGTTCACGGGATAAGACGTTTCCCGGAATCATGTACGATAAGACGTTTCGTACACACAAGACTCTAATCCTCTCGGTAGGACGACGATAATAATACGGTCCTAGTCTAAACCTGGCCAGACTCTCGGAATAAGACATGTTCCAATTCGACATGTGGTAAGACGTTCCACATCCAAGACTCGATCATACAAAGATGTCGAGTACCCCAAATTCGGTCAACCTTCACGAAAGAGGCGGAAAGAGATCTATAGTCAAAAGTAAAGCTAGTACGCTACATGCAATGACACCACTTCGCAAGTATACAACATTTGACGGCCGGGTCGATCAACGCAAAGCGTTCGCCTCCCAACAACGTCGTCATATGCCCACTAACACATGCAATTAAGCATTAAGGATACATCCCCGTTCTGACATTCCAGCCTTACGAACGTGGAGGTAGCCAAGGGAATGAGAGTACAAAGCACATAACAAAATAGTACTCAAACTGTAGCATTTGTAAAAACTGACTCAAAGAGGGACATACCAAAAACCGTCACAAAAAATGCGATACAAGCGAATGAAATATCATATATTCAAAACATTAATATTATAAGTCACTACGTAAAATTTTACGATAAACGAACCATGCGAACTATTATAAATTACGAGTTTTGGAAATTATAAGAAAAATATACAGCCGCGTTGCCGGCCGGTCAGTGGACCGGCGGCCGGTACCCCGGCTCGCGCTACAAGCATAACACAAAAACTCATAGAAAATGCAGCGTGTTCCAGGCCGGTCTGGGGTGCCGGCGGCCGGGCACCCGGCCAGGAGCACATCTACACACAAAAAAGCAAGTTTGGAAAATAACTAAAACAAGGGTCTATTTCAAACGGTCATAACTAGAGTTCTAGATATGAAAATGCAGAAATTCCAAGTTGAGGTGATAGCTTATCCTCTTACGGTTCCAACGATAGGTCACAAGCCCAAAACAAGCAAGTAACGAAGGAGATATGATCATTTTACGAAAAAGGGTCGGTGCAGTGAGTTTTCAGCCGGCCAATGGGGCCGGCGGCCGGGCACCCGACTGGGACAACATCAACCCGAGAACAACTATACAAGTTCAATCATTTTCAATTCTCATATTTAACTTGTATCAACTATCAACAATCAATAATCATCATCAACAATAATCAACTAACAACAATCATCATCAATAACACAATTCCTAAACTTACTAATCATATTCTAAATACGATTTCTAACATAGAAAACACGTAAAACACGTAAATGATATCGAGTAACCCTTCACCGTTACCTTTACGCGTCTTCAATCGGTTTCTAAACCTTCCTCCACTAGATTGTAATCTTGTCGGGGTCTTGAAGGTCACTACCTACGATTAGAATATAAAAGATGAATATACTTCACCTTTGAGAAAGACGGATAAATTAAAAAGCGAGAAAGACGGTAATTTTATTACCAATACGGATAGAGGACAATGAGAGGGAAGGAATAAGACGAACCTTAGTGAATTTGAGCAAGAAATGAACGAGATATGACGATTCTAAGCTTGGAAAGATTATGGAAGATAGGGTTTTGATTTGGGTTTTCTTAGTGATGAAGTAAGCTTGAGTTGTGGGAATGAAATAGGTTAGAAGGTAGTATGAGATGTGTAAGTGGAAAAGTCAAGAAAAAGTCAAAGTCGCCTTAAGACGGGATTCACATGAAATCTCGCGAAAAATCAAAATACGAACTCGGATATTCTAAATTTGACTCGGAAAATTAAATTCCATATTAAAACTAAATTTCGCTGAAAAGTATCCGTAAAATATTTTTACTAGAAAAATAGGGTACATTTGCGGGTGTTACAATCACCCCACCTTTTAAAAAGTTTCGTCCTCAAAACTTGAGAGTAGAAAACAAACGTATCAAGGACAAGAATAGGTTTTAAAAATTAACAAGAAAGCTTTTACAAGGGAAACATTTATGAAACGAGGTTCTTCTCGAAAACGGTTTAAGGAAATTTTTCGTAAGTGCGAAACTTTATTTTCGAATTACAAGAGTGCCCGTCGCGAACGAGTACTCTAGCTATCAAAACCAAATCAAAGTCGAAATAGTAAAATCGAAAATCGTACAAGTGTTAGTAAGTGCAGGACTAGTCACCAGACGTCGCCAATAACAAGTCCAAACATCCAACCAAACACAAATTCCAAATATAAAAGCGAAAGAAATTTATTTTCTCCAAAAAGAGAATACAAAGTCCATCTTTAGAATTCTTTGAAACGTTAAATTAGAAATACAATATGGAAATTTGAAGGTTTTATCAAAGATAAAATCAAATAACAGGACATTACACGTACATAGAGCGACTCGTACATCTCACACACAATTCAGGGTAACAAAATATATACAAAACACGCAAAAATGAAACAAATCGAACTCTTAGGGATAGGAAGATCAAGATAAAGTAGGCAGGAAGATCTACAAGAATTCGACATCACTAACTCTTCTAATAAACCAAATCCTCAAGAGAATGTAATTTACCTCAATTACACTTTAACTATCCTAAATCGCCAAACTCCATAAACATTATTTACAACAATCACAATCGAAGAAACAAACATAATTATCTAAGATCCAACTAGCCTCATCCCAGATCTCACAACAAGGAAAAACCCACGATCCATTATTGATTATAATACTTCTTTAATACGTCATAACATCCTTAATTCGATCATTCTTACACTCGAAGCCTCAAATATAAATAGTCACATTAGCAAACTATGGTGATTATAATCCTCAAGATAAATGAGTTCACCATTCTAACTCTATATTCCATAACAACCGAGCACTCACTATCCAAAGCTTGCAACGAACATTTCTTAATGTCAAACTATTATTCCGTAAGAATAAAAGAGAATTACTAATTCCAAACCACAAATGATCAATGACTTGGCAATCAGACAACCATTCAAATCATCTAATTCATCTAAAACTCAAAATGAATCGATTTTCATTTATGACAATACTCCTCAAACTTTGGGTACCGGCTCAATTTCCCTAAAGCAAAGTCTCTTTTAAAATCCACCAATTAGAGACATCTAATTCCCAAATGACATACCAAGCAACCGTTATAGTACCCAACAACAACGAACTATTATCATGATTAACTAAATTCTCAAAATAACACTAGAGTACCAAGCTCCAAATCCAAAACTACTAGGAGAAGATGTATTATCACTATTAGGATTCATCCTCCAGCTTAAGTCCTATTTTCCATGATCAAATACAACCTGAAATTTGCTCAATCCAAAAACACATATTCTAACCTAAGAATTCCAAAATACATACACTTATTCTCTGAGCCTTACAAATGGAATACCCAATCCATTAGAGAAAAGATGCAGGAGCAACGAGATAGGAAACGATAAGGAATCTCAAGGAGAACACAAGAATAAATAAGGCACGAGATTACAAGAGAGGAGCGCTGAAAATAACGAGGTCAAGGAAGAGACAAAGCAGATAGTAGAGTTATGAAGATATCCGAGTAAGAAATAAGATACTAGCATGCGATTTCTTAAAGATCAATCTTGACAAAAACATTCAAGAATGGGAATGAAAAGGGATAATGGCACGAGTAAAGGTTTAAGGTTTAATCCACAAAATTTCCCTTTCAAACTCAGGGCAATACTAAAACATCTTAATTATTCCTCTACAAAGGTCTCTTACAAGGGACCATCGCCACGTACAATCATCAAAGTAAGGTACACCTGAATTCGACAAATCGATTACAACCCAATTCATCCATCCTTTCACATCACACGGATTCCCAAATGCGAAATTGCAACTCAAGCATAGTAACATTCCTTTAGCTCAAATATTCAACACAACCTCAAAGGTTTCTTTAACTGAAGGATTAACAAATAATCCCTTATACTCGGTCATTTTCAACTCATATAGCCCACGAGTTCATTGTTAACAAATTACAACCTCAAGTCAACATCATCATTAACGTCCCAAGGTATTTCCATCATAACTCACATCATAATCCTCAAGTAATATGTTTCAACTTACAACGAAACCTTACTACTCCAAACGAGTCTCCGATACTATGATATAAGATCATATTTTTAAATCCAAGAATTATAGCCAAGTACTTTTCCACCAAGCGTATACTCTAACACATACACTAGAATCGACAAAAAGTAACTTAGTCTCAAAAGCATTTTACACCTCAAGGTATCATCCAAATATTCTCACTTAGAACAAATAGCTCCAATTTAGATATGATCCTCAAGAAACTCTAATATTACTAAACTCCTAAGTTCAAAAGATTAAATCAATAATGGGTTAAGAAGTCCTAGCCAACTCATTCAACCTTACACCGTCAAATACCATGAACTATCTACACATTAGTCATGGCAAGCATCAAGCATTAAAATCATCAAACTTATCTTACTACCTTTCCTTAGAGTTACAACCAATCATCAATATAGGGTGAATTTAGATCTACACCATTTTCCTCAAATCACTAATTCATTCTAACAACCACTAATATTCCACAAAGTTCAAAGTTCTTCCGACCAAGCATAATATACCACAAACAAATGGGTATGACATCCATAAAAATGTTACATGAGGAAGTTGAGGTACTAATGGTAAGAAGGAGGAAACTATCAAGAGTAATTTCCAAGAGTCAACCAAGTTGGAAGAGAAAGAAGCACTTATATAGAAGAAAGAGAGCATGATACATTAAGGACGAGAGAAAACATCGATGAGGAAGAAATACACTTCAATTAGGCTTGTCAATCTTCAAGCTTTGGTAGTGGATACTTCTTCTAGGTAACACAATGATACACCTTAAGACGGTAGATATAAATAAACATAACATCACTCAAAACAATCAACAAACAACTTAGAACCTAACAAACATCAAGTACACCAAAGACTACCAAGTAAAGTCCTTAATTTCTACCCATATCTCATTTATTATTTCAAGGTCAAGTAGTTTAAGTTTAGGGTTCACGTATGTGCGTCGGGAGCGTTAAAGCTCTGATACCAACTATGACAACCCTCGCGAATGCGGAAATAAAACATACAAGCATGTGAATTAATTAGCGGAAATACGGTATTTTAAAAACCTTTATACATGCAAGATAGAAAATACGAGGAGTGTCAAATATTACAAACCAAATACAAAATACTATAAGAGACGTAGTCTCTCAAAATGTTAACAAAAGACAAGTTATTTAGCAACTAGCTAAGAACGTCTAAAGGTGTTTCATCCAGGGACAACGCCCGCTAGCTCACACCCGAACCCAAAATACCAAGCAAAATGCCATCCAATCAAGCAACCTGTTCATCCATGAAAAACATGAACGCCACAGTCAGTGGGGAGTAACTCCGGGTTCTCCCAGCCATATCACATTAAACGTACATAAAAGGAAATACAAAAGTAGAAGCATGCATATATCGATATACATGTGAAATACGATAAGGATAGATAGGCAATTTCAATATATAATGATAAGAGCATATGGAATACAAATCCGAATCCATCATGTATACAAAGACTCGGGGAAGACACTCTTAGGCAACCGAATACGCTCACTAGGGCTTACATCTCACCGTTAGCGGTATAAGTTTGATAAGATTGAGACTCGACAAACAAACCATGCCAAGTCATGCGATGATCACAATAAATCCATCATATTATCATCCATTCAAACGTACCAAAACATTGACGATGCTAAGTCATGCAATGACCATGAATAAAATCATGAAATCACGCATCCAAAAGCAAGGACACAAAGACGACATCTCTCACGGTAAATTAAACGCACTAGCACCGTGTACAATAGCAAGACAAGCCAATGGAAGCTCACGGGATAAGACATTAATTTCCCAGAACCGTATACGATAAGACATTTCGTATACTCATGACCTAGACAAACCAGTTCACGGGATAAGACGTTTCCCGGAATCATGTACGATAAGACGTTTCGTACACACAAGACTCTCATCCTCTCGGTAGGACGACGATAATAATACGGTCCTAGTCTAAACCTGGTCAGACTCTCGGAATAAGACATGTTCCGATTCGACATGTGGTAAGACGTTCCACATCCAAGACTCGATCATACAAAGACGTCGAGTACCCCAAATTCGGTCAACCTTCACGAAAGAGGCGGAAAGAGATCTATAGTCACAAGTTAAGCTAGTACGCTACATGCAATGACACCACCTCGCAAGTATAAAACATTTGACGGCCGGGTCGATCAACGCAAAGCGTTCGCCTCCCAACAACGTCGTCTTATGCCCACTAACACATGCAATTAAGCAGTAAGGATATATCCCCGTTCCGACATTCCAGCCTTACGAACGTGGAGGTAGCCAAGGGAATGAGAGTACAAAGCACATAACAAAATAGTACTCAAACCGTAGCATTTATAAAAACCGACTCAAAGTGGGACATACCAAAAACCATCACAAAACATGCGATACAAGCGAATGAAATATCATACATTCAAAACATTAATATTATAAGTCACTAAGTAAAATTTTACGATAAACGAACCATGCGAACTATTATAAATTACGAGTTTTGGAAATTATAAGAAAAATATACCGCCGCGTTGCCGGCCGGTCAGTGGACCGGCGGCCGGTACCCCGGCTCGCGCTACAAGCATAACACAAAAACTCATAGAAAATGGAGCGTGTTCCAGGCCGGTCTGGGGGCCGGCGGCCGGGCACCCGACCAGGAGCACATCTACACACAAAAAAGCAAGTTTGGAAACTAACTAAAACAAGGGTCTACTTCAGACGGTCATTACTAGAGTTCTGTATATGATAATGCATAAATTCCAAGTTGAGGTGCTAGCTTTTCCTCTTACGGTTCCAACGATAGGTCACAAGCTCAAAACAAGCAAGTAACGAAGGAGATATGATCATTTTACGAAAAAGGGTCGGTGCAGTGAGTTCCCAGGCGGCCGGGCACCCGGCTGGGACAACATCAACCCGAGAACAACTATACAAGTTCAATCATTTTCAATTCTCATATTTAACTTCTATCAACTATCAACAATCAATAATCATCATCAACAATCATCAACTAACAACAATCATCATCAATAACACAATTCCCAAACTTACTAATCATATTCTAAATACGATTTCTAACATAGAAAACACGTAAAACACGTAAATGATATCGAGTAACCCTTCACCGTTACATTTACGCGTCTTCAATCGGTTTCTAAACCTTCCTCCACTAGATAGTAATCTTGTCGGGGTCTTGAAGGTCACTACCTACGATTAGAATATAAAAGATGAATATAATTCACCTTTGAGAAAGACGGATAAATTAAAAAGCGAGAAAGACGGTAATTTTATTACCAATACGGATAGAGGACGATGAGAGGGAAGGAATATGACGAACCTTAGTGAATTTGAGCAAGAAATGAACGAGATATGACGAATCTAAGCTTGGAAAGATTATGGAAGATAGGGTTTTGATTTGGGTTTTCTTAGTGATGAAGTAAGCTTGAGTTGTGGGAATGAAATAGGTTAGAAGGTAGTATGAGATGTGTAAATGGAAAAGTCAAGAAAAAGTCAAAGTCGCCTTAAGACGGGATTCACATGAAATCTCGCGAAAAATCCAAATACGAACTCGGAAATTCTAAATTCGACTCGGAAAATTAAATTCCATATTAAAACTAAATTTCGCTGAAAAGTATCCGTAAAATATTTTTACTAGAAAAATAGGGTACATTTTCGGGTGTTACATATACAGTACAATACTACCCATCGCCGACCTTCGTCGGCCGTCCCTTCGCCGGCAGCCCCTTTGTCGGTCGTCCCTTTGCCGGCCGTCCAACCCCAACACCGATCATCCCTTCTTTGTCACCGCCATGAATAAATAAAACCCTTAGCAATTTAATAATTTAGACATAAAACCGTAATTAAAAAGAAATAAAGAAATTAAAATATAATAAAGAGTCAATTTTATTAATATAAGATTAGCGTATTAAATACCTGTTCGTCATTTGAATAATCGTCCATACTTGAAGAGAACTTTTATGGAGTTTGAAAAGAGTTAATGTGTAGAGAGAAGGTAGAAAGGAGGCAAAAGGAACTAGGTTGGATATGTTTTTTTGTAAAGGGTAACAAATAGAAAGTTTGGTGTAAAAAGTACTAAAATGAGTAAAACACGTATTGCGAAAATAAACTCCGTTTTATATACATGTAACTATTAATATGACTTAAAATGCTAAGTCTAATTTATTTGTTATGAAATTGCATTTAAATTAGTTAAATGTACATTTATAAGCTAAAATTACAGGTTACATGTCACATGTCACATTTGTGACAAATGACAAATTACAAAAATAAAAGGGACACCCATTTTATACATGGTGCACCGGTTTTAAGGGTTTGAAGAGGCATTTGGTTTCTAATTATTAATCTAATATATATTAGACAAAATGATTACACCTAATTCTAGCCCTAAGACTAGTACATTGAGAAGACAAATGTGAGTTATGCTCACTCTCCCCCATGCTTGCTTGGCCGGTTCACTAGTGACTTAGGAGGACTAGTTTTCTTCTTGAATAAGTGACTTGATGATATATTAAGAATATATACTTATCTCTCTTGATCTCACTAAAAAGTTTCTCATAAAAGGGTTTATGAAATTCTTTGTTCCAAAAGTCTTACATCTTCATATATATTACTATTGTAGTAATATTATTAGTATTAGATTTTGATTTAAGGTCTCTAATAATATTGCCTAGTGAACAATATTATTAGTATTAAGGGTTTGTCTTGGGTGCAATCAAGAGGAGTGTTTCTACATTAGAAACTTGGAGTTCATCCCTCACCTTTAAGCTCAAGAGCAAGAGTAGGAAGGAGTGCTATCTTGTGCCCAAATTCGTTCAAATCAATGTAAGGAAACTAGTTTCTTCTTCTTCCTTACTTATTTTGTTATGCTTGCATAATAGCCTCTAGTTTAATTAGTAAACTAATTTTTATATGTTATTAGAAATGTCTAATAATGGGTTTAAGAAACCTTCAAATAACACATATGACACACATCTGGCACAAATGCTAATCCGTTAATGACTACTAACATACCCAAGACAGAACTAGCCAAAATGCTACTACCTCCTTCCCCCCTAAAAAGAAGGTTAGGCCCTCGTAACCGAACATACCTCTTCATACAGATGCAGGTACTTCTCCTTCATTGCCGCTTCAGGCTCCCAAGTTGCTTCCTCCATGTTATGGTTAGACCATAACACTTTCAGTAACGTCGTCTCTCCATTCTCGGTCTTGCGCACCTTTCGGTCTAAGATCTCCTTTGGCACTTCAACATACGTGAGTGCCTCATCCAGCTTGATAGTCTCAGCCTCCAGAACATGAGATGGGCCAGTCACATACTTCCTCAACTGCGAAACATAGAACATATTATGGACCCGATCAAGAGCAGATGGTAAGGCCAAACGATAAGCCACTTCTCCAATCCGATCCAAAATCTCATAGGGGCCTATGAATTTCTGCCTCAGCTTGCCCCTCTTCCCAAATCTCATGACCCCTCGCATAGGTGACACATTTAAAAGAACTTTGTCACCCACCTGGAACTCAACATCCCGACGAGGAAGATCTGCATAGCTCTTCTGACGATCATGCGCTGCTTTCATCTTCAAACGAATCAACTTTACTTGCTCGATCATGTCCTGAACCATCTGGGATCCAAGAACTACTGCCTATGCATTGTCTTCCCAACAAACCTGACTTCTGTATCTCCTCCCATACAGAGCCTCGAACGGTGGCATCTCGATACTAGAATGATAGCTGTTGTTGTAGGAAAACTCTATCAAATCTAGCTTATCTTTCCAGCTCCCACCAAAAGATAGCACACAAACCCTCAACATATCCTCCAAGGTCTTGATAGTCCTCTCAGTCTGGCCATCTGTCGCAGGATGAAATATTGTACTTATCTTCAATGTCGTCCCCATCAACTCTTGTAGCTCCTTCCAGAATTTAGAAATAAACCTCGCATCACGGTCATAAACTATATCACTCGGCACCCCATTTAGCTTCACCACATGCTTTCTATAAGCCAACGTGAGCTCAATCTTGCTCCAAGTATCCTTCATCAGCACAAAATGGGTTGACTTGGTCAACCGATCCACAATCACTCAAATCATGTTGTTCCCCATCATCGATCTTGGAAGTCCCACCACAAAGTCCATGGATATAGACTCCCATTTCCACCCCGACACTTCTAAGGAATGAATCTTTCCTTGTGGTCTTCTTTGCCCCCCCTTTACTCGCTGACATACCAAACACCTAGCCACAAAGTTAGCTACCTCTTTCTTCATTCCCGACCACCAGAAAGTCTTATTCAGATCTTTGTATAACTTATCCCCACCCGGATGAACCGAATAAGGAGTACAATGAGCCTCAGTCAAAATGATATTCTTCACTTCTGGATCGTTTGGTACACACCAACGACCCTCAAACCTTAAGCTCCCATCACCATGAATAAAAAATCTAGGAGTAGTATCCTCCTCTACTCCCTTCTTCCATAGCTGAATCCTCGGGTCCTCCAATTGCTTGCTCTTAATATCATCATATAACTCGGGCTCAATCATCAGATCACTAGCAACATCCCCCTTCCTAATCACATGAATCCCCATTTTCGCTACCTCATCTCTCAATCTCATCAAAGACATTGTCGTGCACAAAGAATGTATATTCTTCCGACTCAACGCATCAGCAACTATATTAGCCTTCCTCTCATGGTAGATGATCTCCATATCATACTCCCCAATCAGCTCCATCCACCGCTGCTGTCTTATATTTACCTCTTTCTGGGTATAGATGTACTTCAGACTCTTATGGTCCGAAAACACCTTAAAACTGGCACCATATAAATAGTGTCTCCAAATCTTCAGCGCGAACACCACCGCACCCAACTCAAGATCGTGGGTGGGGTAGTTCTCTTCATAAGGCTTCAGTTGTCTCGACGCATAAGCAATCACCTTTCTATTTTGCATCAACACACAACCCAATCCATACTTCGATGCATCCGTATACACCTCAAAATTCTCGCTCCCCTTCGGTAATGTTAACACAGGAGCTATGGTCCAACGCTCCTTTAAGGTTTGGAACGCCGTTTCACAACTCTCATCCCAACAGAACCTGTTCTCCTTCCTCATCAATGCCGTTATAGGTCTAACTATCTTCGAGAAGTCCTTCACAAACCTCCTATAATACACAGCCAAACCCAGAAAGCTTCTCACCTCCCAGTTAGACACCGCCTCAATCTTACTCGAATCCACCATTACCCCTTCCTTCGATATCACATCCCCCAAGAAGGCCACCTTCTCTAACAAGAATTCACATTTAGATATCTTGGCATAAAAGTGATTATCCCTCAAGGTCTGCAGCACGATCTTCAGATGCTCCGCATGGTCCTCCTTAGTCTTAGAATAGATCAAGATATCATCGATGAAAACCACCACAAATGTGTCCAAATATGGACTGGAGATCTGGTTCATAAGATCCATGAACACTGCTGGCGCATTAGTCAACCCAAACGGCATCACCACATACTCATAATGCACATATCTCAAACGAAACGCCGTCTTCAAAATGTCGCTATCTTTTATCCTCATCTGATGATACCCCGACCTCAAGTCTATCTTTGAGAACACCCCAGCTCCACTCCACTCCACATCCACCTCCAAATTACATATTCTCAACATGAATATACAACAACATCAATTGTACATAACACCCCGACACTTCCCTTGGTGACCAAGTAAGAGCTATAGGGGCAAGAGTTCGATTCTAGGACGTCTCCTGAATCCTTACGGTTACTCCCTATGACTCCTACCTGGGTTCCTTTTATTAGACACTCCTATTTCATCAGGTTCACTGGTTTTAGGTTCCAAAATCGATAGCTCTGATACCACTTTGTAACACCCTCATATACCAAGGTGCCTTACAAGACCCCCTTAGCACATGAAAGTGCTACCATCTCTGTTACCCGAGGTAGTAACATCACAACAAGCAATAAATAAACGACATTTATTTAATAAGTTTATATGTTAATAAACAATCCCAAACACATGGCATACCATATGGCCAATAATTAACCCCATACTAAAATCGTAATAACAATAACTAGCAATGTTCAACATAATGAAAAGACTACTAATGTGCACGACTCCAACTTGACATGCGGAAGCTAGACATAATCAGGTGATCCCATCCTTGATCCCAACGCAAGTTAACGATTACCTGCGATCCCCTGCTCACCATTCCCCAATGGATCACATCAGTTTTGTAAAACAATAATGGCGTAAGTATGCGACTAACGTACAAAATAAGTACAAGGCAAAAGAAAACAGAGGGCCACTATAGCGGATACCTCAGTAGACTTAGGTTACCAACCTGTTCTACTTAGCCACCTATTGACCCTGGACCGCAGCCACCAGCTTCGAACTTCTTCTACGTAACACATGATCCACCTTAAGACGGTAGATATAAATAAACATAACATCACTCAACACAATCAACAAACAAGTTAGAACCTAACAAACATCAAGTACACCAAAGACTACCACCTTAGGTCCTTAAGTCTACCCATCTCTCATTCATTATTTCAAGGTCAAGTAATTTTAAGTTTAGGGCTCACGTGTGTGCGTCGGGAGCGATAAAGCTCGATACCAACTGTGACAACCCTCGCGAATGCGGAAATATAAAAACATACAAGCATGTGAATTATATAGCGGAAAATACGGTATTTTAAAAACCTTTATACATGCAAGATAGAAAAATACGAGGAGTGTCAAAATATTACAAACTAAATAAAAATACCACAAGAGACGTAGTGTAACAACCCGAAAAATACCCAATTTTTCTAGTAAAAATATTTACTAACCTTTTCAGCAGACTTAAGTTTTTAAAATAGAAATTTTTGTTTGAGTCGTATTTTGAAATTCCGCGTTCGTATTTGGAATTTCTGAGAGATTTCATGAAAATCCCGTTTTTAGTCATCTTTGACTTTTCTTGACTTTTAAGTCGTCTTTGACTTTTCTTGACTTTTTAAAGTCGTCATTGACTTTTCTTGACTTTTAAGTCGTCATAAACTTTTCTTAACTTTTAAGTCATCTTTGACTTTTCTTGACTTTTAAGTCGACTTTGACTTTCGTTGACTTTTCCCGACTCGCCTTGCAATTTTGAAGACCGAAATTTTATTTAAAAAATTATATTTTTAATTTATTTTTATTTTGATTTATTATGATTTATCATAATTTAATATAATTATTTTGAATTTATTCGGAATTTAAAGAATAACTTTTACGGTTTGAACCGAACGTCATTTAACTATTCCCGACTCATCGTAAATCCCGAAACAAAATTCGAAACTCGACTTTGGCATGAGTCACACGCCCATGTCATCGTTTTCCACTCACTTGAGATATTTTAATTGTTTCGATTAAACTAATACAAATATCTAAGATATTTGTAGCTTTATCGATCCGTCCGTTTAAATTACGCAAATCGCTCAAAATCAGACCCGATTCCTACCCATTTCACACGCCCCATGTCACCTATTTTTCACTCATGTTAGATCTTTTAATTAATATGATTAAACTAATAATAATATCTAAGATATTTGTAACTTTATCGGTCTGTCAACTTAAATTCCGCAATCGCTTAAAAACAGACCCGATTTGTGTTCATTTCTCACGTCTCCTTTGTCCTCTCTTTGACCTTGATATTTTCTTTCTTTTCATTTCAATAACATAATATCTTGATATTTAGTTTAATTAACTTAATCGCTAATTATATTTAATCAATTACCGTAATATAATTATAAAATCCGAGTCAATTACGTAACAACAATTTCAAAATCCGACTCCATATTCCTTCTATATGTACACGGCCCAATCACCCTCTTTACTCACCAACAACTTTTCATTTTTCAACAAATCAAATTAAGATCAAATTATCACTTTCTTTAATCGTTCTTGAGTGTTCTTGAGCGTTCTTCATCCGTTCTTCGTCGTTCTTGAGCAAAACCTTCATAAACCCTTCATTTCTTAATTAAATCCGTCCTAACTTATATTTCTAGAATCTCCTCTTCGCTCCCCATCTTCACGTACGGTTTTATTTCAATTCCGACAAAATCGTTTTCAACACTTTAATTATGGAAAATCATATTTTAAGTTCTAATAATGTTTTTCTTGTCATTTCTTATAGGGGAAGATTTTGAAGACGAGTTTGGAGACTCGTATATTTTGGGTGAAGATTAGTAGACGGTTTCTTATTATATACTTCTTATTATTTTGGTGCTAATTGGTTTTGCTAGCTAAGGTAACAATTCCGATTTACTCGACGAATTGATGTCACATAGTTTTTTGTAGTTTTTGTAGCCTTTAGCCTTTAGCTTTTGTTTCTTTGGTTTTTGGTTCATCTTTTGTTTTTGATCATGTTATTATGATTTAGGGATTTTTAGTTAGTAACATGCTAAGTAGTTGTTATTATTATGTTTTATGAATTTATAGCATGTTTGATGATCTTGACAAATTTGTATGATTTATTTATAATCATGATTTTTGTATGGATGGTTGTTAAAATGGTTGTTTGATGATTAAAACATGTTGGAAATAATTTGGTGATGTTTGTGGTGGAAACCGTGTAAGGGGCTGGGAAATCAGCCTAAACCGGACCCAAACCAGGCCGGTTCAGGCCCGGTCCAGACCGGTCTGGGTCGGTCCTTGGTGGGTCCGGGTTTTGGTCTTTGGGTTGTGTCGATACTTGGTAGTTATGTTGTTGTTTCGACGGGTTTTAAATATGTTAAGCATGCGGGAAAATATTAGAAATCGGTTTTAGAAATTTTAATCAAAATAGCCCATTTTAGCCCAAATCAGCCGTGGGCCCAGTCCAAGCCCAGGTGGGGTCCGGCCAACCTCAGCCCGTGGGTCCCACTTTGGGACTTGTGACGGTTTTTGAGTTTAGCGTTAATTTATCGTGTTTTATAATATTTAGCAAGTGGGAAATTTTAATAAGTAAATTATTTAATTAAAAGTATTTTTCATAAAATTATTATATTCTCACATGTTAGAAATTATAATACGAGATGGTAGTTTAAATTGATATCCTTTAAGTCAAGCGGGTTTTTGTATGATTTAATAATTCACATGTTAGAAATAGAATGAAATAACATGAAATGAATGTGATATTCTTATGTTCAAGCCTCGAGGGCAAAGACTCTGTTTCTAGCCGGTTTGACCAAACGGGTTTGGTCAAACTAAGATCTAGTCAGCCCCGTTTTGACTGATGACCCGTCGCGGGACTCGGGTCGGGGATTTGTTTTCAGGTAAGGTTTTATTTAATGAATGAATGAATGAGCCTTAGTAGATATGAGGCGATATGATATTTGAATATGATTTATATGAAATTAGTCACATGATAGGAAGTTTTTCCGTGACTGTTTGATTGTATGATATATGTCGTGTTGACTAAGTACCAATAGAGAATTATGAGTATATGGCGTCTTGACCATTCTAATTCTAAATGAGTATCTTGGACCATGTCATAGATAGGCCTTACTATCTTTAACGAGTATATGGAGTTGCGGCTTGATAGCTTCTGTGTCCCGGCTTGGTGGGTTTATATCCAAGTCGGGGTATGGCTGCCATTGTTTCCACTTTGGGAAATGGAGCCAGTTTAAGTAATAGCCAACCCCTTTGATGGATCTTCTTAGGGTGTACTCATGTGATTGTATCATGGGTCTTGGATGCGATGGATCTTCGCATTTCTCTGGGTCTGCGCAGTCTAGGTTTAGGGTTGAGTCGTATCTTGGACATGTTTCTGAGAGGAACCTCTGAGCTAAGATAGGTGCTTTGGATCTGGGCCATGTTATTAGTGTAACCGCTGAGCCTAGATGTGTGCTTGGTATTTGGGCCATGTTACCGGAGTGACCGCTGAGCCTAAATATTTAAGTATATCCTACCTCGTGGTATAGACTCGAGTTACAGAAGTCTTCTATTGACCGTGCTAAGAACTTATGCCTGTTTGTAGAAGTATTGGTCTTTCATGTTTGATGATTCTATGAATCTTAGAAGGTGAGATGCAAGACGGCTAAGGTTGATAGAGTTTGGATTACCGGTTGTTAACTGATTCACATGATAGTTTGTATGATTAGGGTTGAGTGTATCATGGCCATGTTTTAAATGTAACCTCTGAGCTAGCATACCAACTTCCCTACCTCGTGGTATATGTTGTTAACCGATTCACATGATAGTTTGCATGAGTAGCTTAGCCTTCATATGCTAGGTTATATGTTAGTTATTTGTTTCATAGCATGAAAAGCATATCGTATATGTTAAGGCTTTGTATTTTCCATATACATCTCTTTTATGTTATTCATGTTTTATTAAACTCGACATTTCGTGGCTGGGAGAACTCGGAGTTACTCCCCACTGACTGTGGCTTCAGTGTTTATATTTAATGCGGTTGGCAGGTTTGTGATGCATACTTGGGTACATTGACGAGCTAGCGAGCGAAGTATTTACCTTGGACCTATTTTCGGTTCTTAGATTGTATATTATTATACACTCTTTCTATTTCCGTTTTATACGGGAGATATGTCTCCCGTCTCGTATAATTCTTATGTATAATATAAATTTTCTTTTGTAATGAACCTTTTTATTTATGACACCCTTCGTTATGTATTAAAATTATTTTTTTTCTTTCCGCAAATTTGAGGGTGTCACACTAGAAGTAGTTCCTATAGTTGTAGATCCTATCCCATGATACAGGTAAAACAGTGGGAGCTACCTTTAGGCCAAGAGTCCTAAGTCTAGATTCAAACCTAGACACGTACTCAGAAAGTTTTATGTAATATGAGATTACGTAGACAAAAAGAAATAGTGATCAGAACGATGGGAGAGATGCAAGTATTGCTAATCCATTAGCTATGCTTTTGCAGGCTGAACATGATAGTCATGTCATTTCAATGGGGATTGAAATATGTACCTGAATTGCTAAAGATTATAAGATATGAAATTATTGATAGCGTATCAATTTTTCCAAAGATTTGATAATCGCATTCATTGTTAGAGTTTCATTAAAAACTCCTTTATTTAGTTTGACTAAATTTAAATACTTTGTTTATCCGAATTGGTTGAAAGAAAGGTTGAACCCAATTCAAGTGAACAGGATGAACTTAGTATTTTGTCCCTAGTCACTCAATGAGGTGACGTCTCGAAATGACTAGATTGTAAGTCGATCGATGGTTGGTTCAGCACAATGGGGTCATGGAGATGACGGTCGTTACAAGATAGACTGTGGAGAACTCTGTCGGCCAGTGACCATAATAGAGTCACTTATCAAAATTGTGTAAGCCTGGTCGCTGCGGGATTTCTATTTTAATCCTATGAGTCGATTCTTAGAGGCGACCATTTACTGAGTCGGTGTCAGTTTCAGATTGACTTGGTTTGTCGCTAGGTCGTGCCGCATGAAAGGGAGGGCCGATGGAATCTTCTGGGTCATGGTGATCTGACACATTACAGTGTAAGATGGGTCAACAGGAATTGTCCACCCACGTTGGGTATTAACATCTTCGGGCCACTCGAGGAGTAGTAACTGGAAATGCGTGGCCACGCTCGGAAGAGATCTCTGGTAGATTTTCCGGTCACAAAATTTACTCTCCCAGATCGAGAAAACCACTTTATTTATAATTTTCAATCGCAAGTGCGACCTGTAAGACACCTTGCGATGAGTGGGAGGATGTGACGCAAAAGAGACAAGAGAATCGGTAGCACACAACTCGTCGAGACAAGTGGGAGATATTGTAGGAGGAGGAGTCCTCCGCAATAGTGTTGCTTCATGCACAACTTGTATCGGACAAGTGGGAGATTGTTGGAGTAAGTGTCCTCCACAATAGTGCATTTATATAATAAATCTCATTTGGAATATACGTGGCATGCTTAGTATATTTTGATACTCCACGTCAGTTGATTAACGTAAATCGGTAACGCTTGGCTGACTAGAGTTTGACGTTATTGTCGTATGACGGCGGTAATCAACTGATCCCTTTAGGTCACACATATAGGATGAGACCCAAATAGAATACTAATTATTTGTATACGATACAGTTTAATTAGAGCATTACATATATTTGATATGTACGTTTAGTTACGAGAGTTATTTATTGGAAATTGAGTTGCGAACTCATTCCACTTAAGTTTATTAGTCAATTATACGATAACTGACTGAATAAATTTTACGTCTTATTTTAATACGATTAAATAAGATTTAATTTAATGATTAATCGTTAATTCATTAAATTAGTTGAGGTTATGCATATATTTTGAGGTAGAGATAATTAGTTAATTATATTTACAAAGAGTTGTAAAATAAATTAACTGGGCATTGTGGGACCCATTATATATTGATATAATGGTAAAATATCACTTAAAAGTTAAGTACATATTGTTTATTAATTTGTGTCATATAATTGTTATATGATCAAATTAACACTTAATTATACAAGATAATTAAACATATGATTAATAAGTATTTGTGGGACAAATATCAAAAATCAAAATGGACCATTATAAGTCTCAATGGTCCGGTTTTGTGCACATGGAAGATGCATGTGTGTTATTCTTTTCTTAACACACAATTCACTATGTTGATAGTGATATATCATCCTAGCTTTAATCATTACTACTTAACCCATACTCTACCTTCTTACACAAGAATAAAATAAGCAAAATTGAGTCCTCTTGGAGCTCATGTCATCCGGCCATATGGCCTTTATATTGACCAAAAGTTGTTCAATTTTGGATGCTTCTTCACTTGCTTATTTTTCTTACTTCTATCACTACTCAACTTCTCACTAAACACTCTATATACACTCTAATATTATCTACATATTACTAGGGTAGTAATATACTAATATTAGTAGTATTATGTCTTACTTATTATCTAGTTAATAATAAGGTGAGATTATTTGGGTTTAGTCTTGGGTGCAACAAGAAGGAGACCTTCTATTTTGGAGGTTGTTTTATGGAGGATCATCCATTATTTTCGTGCTCAAGAACAATAAGAAAAGAGTTTCTTATTGTGCCCATTTTGCCGAAATTTTCCAATGTAAGAAAATTTCATCTTACCTTTATATTTATGCTTTTATATTTGCATGCATGATAACTAGATCCTAAATCATTAAGTTAATGTAATTTAATGAACTAATTAGAGGAGTCTAATTAGAGGTCTAGGACTTTCAGCCTTGATGATCAAGCCACAAGCCAGACAAGCCTGACCCCAAGACCCTTTCAGATGGAAGCTCGAGTTACAAGGTCCAAACAACAAGCCATGACAAGCCAAATACAAGCCAGGCCAAGCCAAGCCATTGAGGAAGATAGTCCAGGGCTCACCAAGCCACACCAAGTTCCAACTCAGTCCACATTACCCACACAAGCCAGAAACAATGTCAATCAGAACCAAGCAGACCAGTTAGCAAACCCAGCTCCAAGGAGGTACACCAGGGCATCCCAGCCACCCCCACCATGGCTTACCATCAAGGCAACTCATTGATCAACAAGTTTGTCCAGGACAACCCTTTTTGAAGTCTAGCAAAAACTCAAGTAACAAGCAGCCCAAGCTAGAGTCCAATGAACATCAAAGCAGAGAGAGTACAAGTCCAGATGTGGTTTCCTTTTGTTTAAGTCAACTTGTCCTCGTCCAAGGCAGGTTTATCTAAGTCCTAATAAGAGTAGAGAGTCCCAAGGAACAACAAAACATCCAGAGCAAAGCAGCAAGACAACAAGAACAAGAGATTTCCATTTCAGGAAAAATCCAAAAGCTGCTTTATTACTTTTGCATTAGTCTGTTTTCTATGCTTTTGTGTCTGTACTTTTGAAATGTTAAGCTCGTCCTCTTGTGAGGCTCTTAATTAGTATCTGTTGTAGTAGTTTAAGTCCAAAGTTGGGCCTTGGATGGCCTGTACATCCAATGGCTCACAAGATAGCAGCCTCCCTATATAAAGAGGTCTTTGTATGTTGTTTTAAGCAGACTTTTATGAATGAATTAGCTTGAGAATCCTCTCAAATATTTCAAACTTGTGCTAAGTGCTGTAGTTTGAGTCAAGCCTGATATATCTTTAAGGTGTCTGATCAGTGTCTTGCTTTGTGAGTTAAGTTAAGTCTGTGCCTTGCTGTGACTAGATTGCTTGCTGTTTGAGTCTAGTCTAGGGTGTTTGTGCATTGCTGTAACACTTTAAACATGTCTCAGAAACCAGTCTTTAAGTCCCTTCTCTTGTGCCATGCTGTAGGGGAGTATCTCTAAGTCATATCCTTGATTGTTTAGTTAAAACAACTCACCCTCTCTAAAACAACATCCATTTCTGCTTGAGATTGTTCTCAGTTTGAGTAAGCCTAATCAAGCATCCTTGAAACTTGCAACCCTTAGTGGTTTACACTCCAAATTGGTTATCAGAGCTTTGGTTGAGAGTCTTAGTGAGTTCATTTTCCCTAACTTCATTTAAAAACACAAAAACAACCCAATGAGTGAAGAGAGAATCACCAACTTAGAGACTATGGTAGAAGGCATAACCAGAACTGTCACACAACTCACAAGGGCTGTGAATGAGGCTCTTGATGGCAATCTTGCCATAGGAGGAAGAGATAGAGGACGTGGAAGAGGCCAAGGAGGAGGCAGAGGAAGGCCACCTGATGATGAAGAGTATCCAGACTCAGATGACTCAACAAGGAGCAGGGCTTCCATTCACAGGCACATAGACAAGCATCTTAAGGTAGACATCCCTGAGTTTTCTGGTAGTCTTAATCCTGATGATTTGTTAGAATGGTTAAGAGAAGTAGAAAGAATCTTTGAGTACAAAGGATATAATGATTCTAAGTATTTTAAAGTAGCCATCCTTAAACTGAAAGGGTATGCTTCTCTTTGGTATGAAACCATGAAAGGGTTAAGGGCTAGGGAAGGGAAAGAACCCATCAAGTCTTGGACTAAACTGAAAAAGAAACTGCTAGACAAGTTTGTTGCTAAGGATTACACCCAAGATCTGTTTGAACAGCTTACCTTGCAGCGTGACATAAATGAGAAACCTGAGCAAATGATTGCTAGGTACTTAGAGGGTCTAGATAAGAGCATTGCTAACAAGGTTAGGATGCAACCTCTGTGGTCATTTGATGATGTTGTTAACTTATCTCTGAGAATTGAAAAGATAGGAAAGACTAAGTCTGTTACACCAAAACCTGTTAGACCTTTTCAAACCAGACCTTACAATGCGTTGAGGAACATTGATACCCCTAAGACAGCACCCCCACCTACCTTAGACAAGGAAAAGGGCATCATGGGTCAGAAGCCAAGCACTTCATTGACTGAGAACAGAATTAGATGCTTCCAATGTCAGGGTTATGGACATTTCAGGAAGGATTGCCCTTCTAAGAAAACCTTAACTATAATGGAGGTTGAGACTTGGGAAAAAGAAGGTCTAGTTGAGTATGAGAGGGATGAGCCTGAGGTTGAAGAAATGGTGGGTGAGGAGGAAGAGCCTAGTCAGGAGGCAATAGTGGCACTCCCTGACATAGGCCACAGCTTGGTTCTATTGAGAGTAATGCATTCACAACAGATACCTTTGGAAGATGATCAAAGGTCCCTCATTTTCAGGAGCAGATGTACCATACAAGGGAGGGTTTGTAACCTTATTATAGATGGAGGTAGTTGTACCAATCTGGCCTCTGTTACTATGGTTGACAAGCTGAAGTTAAGCACTCAAGAGCACCCTCACCCCTATAAGTTGAGATGGCTGAGTAAGGGAGCAGAGGTTAAGGTGGATAAGCAATGTATGGTCCCATTCTCCATTGGAAGTGTGTACAAAGATGAAGTACTGTGTGATGTGGTTCCAATGGATGCCTGTCACTTATTATTAGGAAGGCCATGGGAGTTTGATAAAAGCTCCATACACCAAGGAAGAAGCAACACCTATTCCTTCAAGCATGGGAGCAGGAAGGTGACATTAGCCCCCTTGCCACCACATCAGAAGAGTTATGGGAGTCCCAGTATGGCTGAAGACTTTAGTGGAGTCTTTTTTCTGTCTGAATCAACAATGGTCAAAGAGTGTAGTGAAGAGCAACCTGTATTGATGCTGCTATCAAAGGAAGTTCAGGAAGGGGAGTCTAAGGTAATCCCTGGAGAAGTTAAACCCCTCATTGATCAATTCAAGGAAGTGTTCCCAGAGGAACTTCCTGATGGCTTACCCCCTTTGAGAGGAATTGAGCATCAGATAGACCTTGTGCCAGGGTCTGTACTACCTAATAGACCAGCATATAGATGTGATCCTAAGGCTACACAAGAGCTGCAGAAACAAGTTGGAGAGTTGATGAGTAAAAGGTTTTTAAGGGAGTCCTTAAGTCCATGTGCTGTGCCTGCATTATTGGTTCCTAAGAAGGATGGGACTTGGAGGATGTGCATAGATAGCAGGGCTATCAAAAACATCACAGTCAAGTACAGGTTCCCTATACCTAGGCTTGATGACATGTTGGATGAGCTGAGTGGCTCAAGGTTCTTTTCTAAGATTGATTTGAGGCAAGGTTACCATCAATTGAGGATGAGGGAAGGAGATGAATGGAAGACAGCCTTCAAAACAAAGCATGGCCTCTATGAGTGGCTTGTCATGCCTTTTGGTCTGTCAAATGCCCCAAGTACCTTCATGAGATTAATGACAGAAGTGCTTAGGCCTTGTCTAGGGAAATTTGTGGTAGTATACTTTGATGATACTTATTCCACTCGATCGAGAGGTTTTTTCTCAATCAGCCAAGAAAAGAAAAAGAAAAGAAAAGAAAAGAAAATGAAAAAATAATGAAAAACAATAATTGGCTGAAGTTTCTTTTATCTACACCTCCTAAGCGTATCATTATTTTGTCGAGGTGTTATATGGGATTTGTGTTGTATATGCCTAGATTTGTTAAGGCATCGAGCTTAATTTGTGATTGTTGGAAGATGGAACAAGTTTTATTACGGTCTTGTTAGGAACTAGCTTGGCTATTTACCCTCACATTTCCATTAATTGTTTTACCCCTTCTTACCAATTAGCCTCACATATCCAAATTTTGCAAATGTTCGGCACGTGTTGGTCCTTGAACGGTGGTTATGCGTGTGTACGGTGCTTGAATCATCTTTCATATTAGTTTAGCAATGCATGTTGTGTCGGTCGTAGTCTAGGTGAGTGACTATATTTTCTTCTCTCTTTCTTATACATATTTACTTACCATTTGCTTGTTGAGAGAAGAGTGACCCGCGAGAGTCCGAATTTGGTTGAGTCTTGCAAGGTCGAAAGTCTAATTTATTTCCAAGATTGTACAAATTCGTTCACTTTCGTATTGAGCTTTGTAGCGATTGAATGAGTGCATTAAACTGGTTAATATTGACTTGTAGATAGCTCTGAGACTTACTCCATTCCCCTAGGTTTATTTTGTTCCATATAGCTGCATTTTAGTTTGCTTGAGGACAAGCAAAGGTTTAGTTTGGGGAAGTTTGATACGTGTATTTTATATAGACTTTCTAGTCCATTTATGCACGCATTTCTATGTCATTTAGGTGATATTATATCACCATATGCCTCTATTTGGCTACTTTGTACTTTCATTACTATTTTGTAGGTACAAGCTATGTAGTAGCGGAAACCGAGCCAAAACAGTCCACTTTGCATGCATTTAGGAGAATGGAAGGAATAGGACAGAAGCTCTTGCATAGGAAAGCGTGAAACCGCTCGCAATGACTAACACTATGTGCCATGCCAAAAGACCTCGATCGATTATATATTTGGTCGATCGTGGAGAGTTGAAGTGAAGAGTTGCTCGATCGAGCTGTCCTGTGCTCGATCGAGTGGTTGCTGCTGAAACGTTGCTCGATCGAGTAGAATTGTTACTCAATCGAGTGATTTCCTAGAATAAAGTCCTCGATCGAGTGGTATTTTCCCTCGATCGAGTAGAATCTATCATGGGCCTTAAGTCCATAGCTTAATTAGGGTTTAGAGTCGTGTTTTGCTTATTTAAGACTCTTATTTGTCGTCATTAGGAGACATTCTATCATGGGGTGATCCCTGATCATCACCACTTAGCTTTTAGTTTCTGAACTCTCTTCTTTCTTTAGTTTACATTCGGGTTTATCGACGTGGAGTTGTTCTTTACGCCGGATTGCTAAGATTGTAAACTTCTTCTTTTCTCTTTTATTCTTAACCCTTGTTTAGTCTTAATTACAGTTTACTCTTCCTAACTGCTGCGTTGTTATTTTTTATGCTTGTTGATTACGATTTTATTATGTCTATCGTCATATATTCAATCGTCTTTGTTAGCATCGTTAATAACATGAGTAGCTAATTCTCTTGTATGTTGGGATGAGGGAAACTGTAGTAGAGGCATGTTAGGATAGATTTTTTTAGTTCGTCTTGAATATGAGAATAAGTTTAAGCAATTTAACTGAGGTTTAGTCGAATGAGTGCACGCACGAGACTAGGCTAGGTAGTTAACCCCGACCTGGATCGAGAGATTGGAAGGGAAGGCTTGCTTAGAATTGATAGGTGACTCCTAAGAGGGCGAGAGTTAATTAGGAAAATCCCTAGGGTGGTTTGAGACCGAGAGGAGAAAACCACTGCCCTTCTCATTGATAGATTGACTGACTTAGTTGACCCGTAGATGCCGATACTGCAGTAGACTGAATCCTAGCATATTCTCTCTTTATCTGATTTATTTCATATTACTTTCTACCTTTATTTCTCTTCCTTTAATCTTATTTAGTTTAGTTAAAACCTTTCCAAAACCCCCAGATTGTTACTGGCAGATCTAGATTTCAGTTAGTTAATTTCCTCCCTGTGGAGATCGACCCTACTTCCGCTATCTTCTTAGTTAGTAGACTTAGGTTTTATTTTTGGTGTATAACGACACGCATCAAATTTTGGCGCCGTTGCCGGGGAGGCAATTTAATTTTCTGTTATTTATTTCTGTCTCGTCTTAAGGAATTTCTAATTCCTTAAGACTGTTCTTATCTTTCTCTTTATAGTTTTGTATGCGCAGGTAGAGAGGGATAGGTAAGACTCTTCAGGAGGAAGACTTGAGTACTCCTGATTCCGTCTTCGACTGTTGAGATTACCGTACTAGCGAAGATGGAAGAAGTTCACACATGTTCGAGCGATTCAAAAGTGGAGCTAGACTCCCAGCAAAGACCGTATGTGTGGAAAAAGAAGGCAGAAATTACCACAGCTGAGGGTACTTCTGTGGGAAATCGGAATTACCACAATACAATTATTATAGGATTATAACGAAAAGTAATAATTTGATTATCGAGTCATAAACGAAAACAAGGAAAAAGATTTAGAAATCAACCTCCGGTCATAGCAATAGGCGTAAAGAACAGAGATATCAAGGTAGATATCCTCCTAATCGTTGCACCCAAGATGCTCCGAGAAATACCCTTTTCTTTTGATAGAAAGTGAACTCTTACACGATCTCACTGTTGAGAAGGAGGTTTTGTGGTTTTGTGAAAGAGTTACTGTTAACGTTTTCTTTTTGTGATATGTGTATGTTGAGATGGAGGCACAGTGAGATTAGATTAGGTTTAGAATTATAAACTCAATTTCTCTATCCTTCTTGCTTCTCACGGCTCATAGGCTTTTTATATGGGGAGACTTTGTCTCCTCAAAATAACTACCCATTGACTAAAAACCGAGTGTATCTGGATACTTTCGTTTTTGGTCATTTTAGCTTCCAATATAATGTAATATATTATAATCGTCGTTTTACATGGACCGACATTATAATACATCATTAATTATAAATATCCGTATATTTATAATTTGCCAATTAATTATAACGGTTTATGTTTAATTAGCTTACATTATATACAACAGTTAAATATAACATTTTATATTCAATTTACGAATTACAGTTAATTCGTCTCAGCTAACTTTATCTAATCATTTTTATATAATCGTCTCATCATCACATTGACTAACCTTTTAGTTAAATACACTGACTAACCTTTTAGTCATATAATAGGGCATCAATATGATTATTTTCTCAAATAATCACTCTGGGAAATAACTGTTTACATCCCCTTAAATTTTAGGATTATAACAAAATTATAGAATATGAATTGCGAGTCATAAATATGAAAACGATATAAAATATAGAGAAAACGAATTGAACCTTTGGTCCTAGCAAAATTCGGCCTATGAACAGATATCAAAGCAGATATCCTCCTAATCGTCTCACCCAAGATTGATCGAGATATGCCCTTTTCCTTTGCTAGAAAGATAATCAAAAGTTACTGTTAACTTTTAGGTTCTGTGTTTTGTGTGTGATGGAGGCACAAGTGAGTGTAGAAATTAGGTTAGAATTTTTCTCCTACTCCTCTCCCTTGCTCACGGCACTCCTAGGTCTTATATGAGGAGATTTAGTCTCCTCAAATAACTACCCATTGACCGGAAAAACCGAGTGTATCTGGACACTTTGTTTCGGTCATTTTAGCTTCAAATATAATGTAATATATTATAATCGTCATTTGTCAAGGACCGACATTATAATACATCATTAATTATAAATATCCGTATATTTATAATTTGCCAATTAATTATAACGGTTTATGTTTAATTAGCTTACATTATATACAACAATTAAATATAACATTTTATACTCAATTTACGAATTACAGTTAATTCGTCTCAGCTAACTTTATTTAATCATTATTAAATAATCGTCTCATCATCAAGTTGACTAACCTTTTAGTCAAATACACTGACTAACCTTTTAGTCATATAATAGGGCATCATTATGATCATTTTCTCAAATAATCACATCTCTCAAACATATCCTATAGGTGTGACTTTTAGGGACCAGTTGATCACCGCCATCTGTATGAAAATAACGTCAAACTTATCTAGCAAGCCAACCGTTATTGATAAACGTTAATCAACTGATTATTATACAAAGTATACCCTGTGAACCTATAGAGATTTATTTATGTTATTGCACTAACTGTGGAGGACACTGGCTCCAACAATCTCCCACTTGTCCGTACAAGTGTATGTGCGATAACCGATTCTCATATCCATAATAAATTTCTCCCACTCAATGTAAACCAATTTGCAAAGTCCGTATTCACAAAGGTCGTAGTTTACAAGTGATCAGTATCAAGAGTGGTTTCCCCGACTAGAGAGTAACTTAACTGATAAACGAATCTTCATTCGAGCATGGCCATGCATTTCAGTTACAGCTCCTCGAGTGGCCCTGAGAAATATCATATCCTGATAAAGGTTGGATATTTTCTTCAACTCGAATCTTGCAGATACAAGCGCAGTATGAAATGACCCAGTGAAAATCTACTTAGCCTCCTGTTACGGTCGACCATGAGAAAGAAACCAAAGTCACCCAAAAACTGCCTTTATCTCAAGAGACAGTCGATAGTCAAAAGAATCGATTCTAGGAACACTATGGATGTCCTATCCATGACCCGGCACTTAATGTTCTGAAACATTTAGGACTCCATAACGTCGTCACGGTCCTGCGGAGTATCATTATAACCCGCATCTGTGATCGATCAGTCAACAGTTTGACTTATGGCTCGTTGAACCCACAATCAATCGACGTCACAAAATAATTGCCGGAGTTATCAGCTCATGTAGGCAAATACGGACCCAAAACAAATATAATGTAATTCAGTTCACTTTGTGGTGTTCAATGTTGTCTGTACAACCCACATGAAAAACAAAATATAAAACATAACGATGATTTTATTAATAGTTTTATTGAAAAGATACAGGTGTCTAATCCATATAAAACAACTAATACAACTCAGAAACACGCTTAATTCCCATGGAAATAACGTGCCCTTCATGCTTATCATATCTTAACGGTTTAGTGAGAGGATTTGCAACGTTATCATCCGTAGCAATCTTGTCTATCACTATCTCCTTTTGCTCCACGTAATCTCAGATCATGTGAGCCTTCCGTTGTACATGCCTAGACTTGTTGCTGGACTTAGGCTCCTTAGCCTGGAAGATGGCACCACTATTATCACAATAGATGGTGATCGGGTCATCCGAAATAGGAACTACAGTTAGTCCTTGTAAGAATTGACGCATCCATATAGCTTCCTTCGCAGCCTCTGAAGCGGCATAGTACTCGGACTCAGTCGTAGAATCTGCTATAACATTTTGTTTGGAGCTTTTCCAGCTGACCGCAGCGCCATTAAGAATAAACACGAATCCAGACTGAGATTTCGAGTCATCTCGATCCATTTGGAAGCTAGCATCTGCGTAACCGGTTGCGCATAGCTCAGTGTCACATCCATAAGTCAATACCCAATCCTTAGTCCTCCGTAGGTACTTAAGGATATTCTTAACAGCTATCCAGTGTGTTTCACCTGGATTGCCTTGGTAACGACTCGTCATACTCAATGCATATGCCACGTTTGGGTGTGTGCATATCATGACATACATGATCGATCCTATAGCTGATGCATAAGGAATCCGACTCATGCGCTCAACCTCTTCCGATGTCTTTGGTGCCTGAGCTTTACTCAAATGCATCCCAGAGACCATTGGAAGGTTCCCCTTCTTGGAGTTGGTCATGCTGAACCTCTCAAGAATCTTATCTATATAAGACTCCTGACTGAGGGATAACAACGGTCGTCATCTATCTCTGTAGATACCGATCTCTAAAATTCTTTGTGCTTCACCCAGATCTTTCATCTGGAAATGGTTCTTTAACCAAACTTTTACCGAAGTTAAGAGAGGTATGTCATTCCCAATCAATAGTATGTCATCAACATATAATATTAGGAAGACAATCTTGCTCCCACTCGACTTGATATTTAAGCATGGTTCCTCGACCGATCGAGTAAATCTATTCTCTTTTATCACCTGGTCGAAACGATGATTACAACTCCGAGAAACCTGCTTAAGTCCATAAATGGAACGCTTAAGCTTGCATACCTTCTTAGGATTTTTAGGATCAATGAAACCTTCGGGTTGTACCATGTACAACTCCTCCTCCAAATAATCGTTTAAGAAGGCGGTTTTTACATCCATTTGCCAAATTCCATAGTCATGAAAAGCGGCAATCGCTAAGATTATCCTAATGGAACGCAGCATAACTACAGGTGCAAAAATTTCATCATAGTGCAATCCTTGCACTTGAGTGAAACCCTTTGCCACTAGTCGTGCCTTGTGTGTATCTGGTTGTCCTTCTACAGAATGCTTTATTTTATAAAGCCATTTGCACTGAAGAGGCCGAACCTTATCAGGTAAGTCAACCAGATCCCATACATCATTCTCATACATAGAGTCCATCTCGGATTGCGTGGCTTCAAGCCATAGCTTAGAGTCGGAATAGGTCATGGCACCTTTATAGGTAGCGGGTTCGTTACTCTTTAGGAGTAAAACGTCATCTCTCCCATTCTCCTCGACCATACCAATGTATCTGTCTGGAGGAATGGAGACTCTACCCGACCTCCTGGGTTCCTCAGGAATATTTACCGCAGCCGATGATGAAGGAACAGTTTCCTCCTCATTGTTGCTCGGTTGTTTGGGTCTTGAATGCTCTTCCCGCCCTATCGAAGGTTCCATTACTTGTCCTATTCTCGAGAAATTCTTTCTCTAAGAACGTCGCACTAGCCGCAACAAAAACTCGATGTTCGGTAGGCGAGTAAAGTAATGACCAAACATCCCTTTTGGATAACCAATAAAGTATGTCTTGACCGATCGTGGGCCGAGCTTATCGTCAGGTCTCCACTTGACATAAGCCTCGCAGCCCCAAACCCGAATAAAGGACAAGTTAGGGACCGTTCCCTTCCAGAATTCATATGGAGTCTTGTCTACAGCTTTAGACGGACTTCGGTTAAGTATTAGAGCACAGCTGACAATAGACATATCCCCATAATAGTCAGGGACAACCGGGTACTCTCTGGATCTAACCAATCAAGCATGTTCGATTCCTCCATTCGGACACACCATTCAATTGTGGGTTCCAGTGTATTCACTATATTCACCACACACAGTCTTTAAGGTGTTGGATCAACTCATTCCGAAAGATATTCGCCACCCCTACGATCTGACGAGTGCTTTAATCGTTCTATCCAGCTGGTTTTCAACCTTATTCTGGAATTCCTTGAACTTGTCAAAGGACTCACTTTTATGCTTCATTAAGTAGACATAACCATATCTACTCAAATCGTCCGTGAAAGTGATAAAATACTTATAGCCATCTCTAGCGTTGATTGAGATAGGTCCACACACATCAGTATGTATGAGTCCTAATAGGTCAGCAGCGCGCATTCCAACACCTTTGAAGGAAATTCGAGTCATTTTGCCTATGAGGCATGATTCACACGTGACAAAAGATTCATAGTCAAATGGGGAGATAGTCTCATTATCAATGAGCTTTTTCACGCGTTTTTAATTTATGTGTCCCATACGGCAATGCCATAGATAGGTTTGATCTTTGTCACCAACCTTTGCTTTCTTACTACTCACATGCATTATATCTGTGGTTTGATCTAAAACATAAATCCCATTCATGGAAACTGCTTTACCATAAATCATTTCGTTTAAAGAGAAAATACAGCTATTATCCTTTATTACAAACGAAAAAACCGTCCTTATCAAGTACGGAAACAGAAATAATATTTTTAGATAAACTGGGTACATAGTAACAGTTATTCAGAAATAACTCAAATCCACTCGGGAGTTGGATTACATATGTTCCCACTGAAACGGCAGATACTCTTGCTCCATTCCCCACTCGCAGGTCCACATCACCCCTTGCGAGAGTTGTGATGTTTCTTAGGCCCTGCAAATGATTACACAGATGAGAACCACAACCAGTATTTAATACCCAAGTTCCGAAACTTGCATGGTTAATCTCAATCATATGAATAAAAGAAGAAGACATACCAACAGGAGAGACGCGGCCTCCTTTTATGTCCTCACGGTACACGGGGCAGTTCCTCCTCCAATGCCCAAGCTTGTGGCAATGGTGGCACTCCACGTTACCTTCATCGCAGTTTGTCTTGCCTTGTGAGCTACCGCTAGTCTCACCAGGCCCACTCTTGCCTTGCCATGGCTTTTTGAATTTCGGCTTTTCTACAGCTAGGTTGGCCTTAGCCTTGCCCTTACCTTTGCCCTTGTTTGCAACCATGAGAACGTCCTGCTTCAGACTCCCACTCAATTTCAAATTACTCTCGGTCTGTACGAGAAGTGAGTGGAGCTGATGAAGACTCTTCTTCATATCATTCATATAGTAATTTGCCCTAAAAAGGGCAAAACCATCGCGAAGTGAATGAAGAACGCGGTCAATGACGATCTTCTCATCGATTTTGCAACTAAGTGCCTCCAGTTTCTCGACAATCTCAATCATATCAAGAATGTGTGGGCTAACTGCTTAGCCCTTCTGGAGTTTCGCTTCAAAGAAGCGACAGGTATGCTCATAGCTAACGATCCTCGGAGCTTTCGAGAACTCGTTACAGAGCGTGGTGAAAATCTTATTCGCACCATGGGCAATGAATCGCCTTTGCAAATTTGATTACATTGAAAAGATGAGTACGTTCTTTATCGCACCCGCCTCCATCATGAAATCACTATAAGCAAGTGATTTATTGGCTCCTGCATTGGGGCATGGGTTGGGCGGTAGTGGCTCAGTCAAGTACTTGACTTACCGTCAGCAATGGCAGCATTCCGTAATGCCGCCTCCCAGTCCGCAAAGTTGGACCCGTTATTCTTCAGTCGCGTTGACTGATTCATACTGTCCATGAAAATCTTAAGCCAGGACTCACGTCCGAGCGTGGCACTTGGCATTGGGTCATTAGTATGGCCAGCCATTGGTAATTAGCAGTTATATCTGTATATAACGGATTCAAAAACTGTGAAAAAGAAAATAAATATGATAAGTATTCATCGTTTTAAATTTAAGTCTAATGCAAAAACTCTTTAATACGATGACTCGTGCATTTATACAATTGACCTCCCTCAAGAATTATATAAATGATCCCAAGACTCAATTTCTGTAAATTGATAAGCCAACCTCTTGGCTAATTCTACTTTTAGAGTTCCTGGTCGATAAATTTCTGTAAATTCTATCTTTAGTCCATCATAATCACGAGATATTACTCGTACTATAATGCTGAGATAAAAATAGGTCAACACTCACTACTTACCCAACGTAGAAGGGGTCATATTATGACTTCCGACGAAGAAGGAGTTCATAGTAGTTTTTCCTATAAAGACTATTCTCAATTTTAGTTATAGGGGAAGGTCCCATCATCTTAACTTTATTCATTTTAAGTGAACAAATGTCTAGCAACTCGAGAATGATTTAAACTAAGGTGATGGCCCTAAAAGCGAGTGACATCTGTATGTCCATGATTAAGTATTCAAACTATATGAATCATTTTTCATGCATTTTAGGTGGTTTAGTTTAGGCGGAATATGATGCAATTATCTATCATGTGAAAGAGAACGAAAGCGAGAAAATACGTAAACTATTACAACGGTCCTAGTGTGGCCTATCTACCAAAATGAACAGTAAATACAAGTTTGGAATTCATCCTTATGGACCCGAGAAGCTTGACTTGATGTTCCATCTTGGTCCATGTAGCGGGAGTGAGCATCCGATCTCCGTCTCTAGTCTTCTTAAAATTACATTTCAAAATTACAAAAGTAAACCTATTTACATTCTAACTCACAAAACATAATTAAAAGAAAAAAAAAGATACGAGATCTCAAAAATACATCCAAACCATGTTTCCATCATTACGAAAACATGATTAACTAAGGCGACAGTAGGTATTACATTTTAAACCAATTGCAAAAATACGTAAATAAAATCATTCATTCATTCATTCAAACAACATAAATAAAATGCATCAACTAAATAAATTATTCATTCAAGACATAATTCCGTAATTATGTAGAGTAATTTATCCAAACCACCTTTTAAACTGATTAAATTATGTGATTATTCCGTAATAAGTCACAAAATTCGTATCAAACAAATCGAACTTTAACATTATTTTAAACCGATTTAAAATAATTAGTTATCATATAATTGTGAACCGATTCACAACAAACGAAAAAAAAATATTTTTTTTTTCGATACGGGTACTGTTCACAGCCAGGAATTTTTTTTTTTTTTCGAAAACAGCAGTACGGTACTGTTCACAGAACAGCAACAAATTTTTTTTTTTTTCGAAAACAGCAGTTCGGGTACTGTTCACAGAACAGCAGCAAAAAAAAAATTTCTTTTTTTCGAAAAAAGCAGTATGGGTACTGTTCACAGAACAACAGCAAAAAAAAATTTTTTCCGTTCGTTTTTTTTTTTCGGTTCAATTAACAAAAAAAAAACTATGATGAATAGAAATCGTTTATGGTTGCTATTAGAACAAGATTAGCATATTAATTAATGAAACAAGATCAATCTTATATGCTAAAAACTATATAGCTCAAAAAACAAATTTTTAATCTCATCAACAAAACGAATCCATTTACGTTTTAATTTAATCTTTATTAAATCAAACATCAACAAATTTTTCATATGATTATTCTAACCGATTAAAATACCAATATGAAAAATCAAATGGAACAAGAACAACCAAAATCGAAGGCGAAAAAAATTGAAACTACACGGCACATAGAAAAAAAAAACAGTCCGTTGTAAATTTTATTTTTCTCGACGCAAAACAAGATGCAAAATTCATAATATGAAATTCATAAAATATAATTTTGTAGCCTTATGCTCTGATACCACTTGAGGGAAAATATCCGTATATTTCACCTCTAAATTTCAGGATTATAACAAAATTATAAGATACGAAATAACGAGTCATATATGAAAATAACAATATGAATAAGAGATAAAAATCAACCTTTGGTCCTTGCAAATTGGCTTAAGAACAATATCAAAAGTATGATATCTCCTACTAGTTGCACCCAAAATGCTCCTTGATATGCCTTAATCGTGCTAGAACGATTATACAAAATTACCGCTAATTTTATGTGAGGTTTGATGATAGATCTAGAGAGAAAATTGAGAGAAAAATCACCCTGGTGTTTTTGATTGTGCCGTCACTTTTTTTTTTTTTTTAAAAACCCTAGGTATTTTTTCTTTTTATTCTCTCCTAATCCTACTAGCTAGGTTTTCCTAAAATAAGAAATTGCAATTTGGATCCTTTCCAAACCGATTTGGACCGAATAGATATATCCATTTATTGCTTCATATTTTTCGGTCACCTCTATTAAATAACATCCATTGTATTATTATAATTATCGTCACTAATATCGTCATCTTATTAATAAATCCACTCAACCTTTTGCAGTCGATTTATTAATACATGTCTGACAATATTTACAATAATTATTACGAGTAATATATTTGCTTAATTAAATATAACTGTTTATATTTAATCACGAATTAACTGATTAGTTCGTTTAAGCTAACATTATTTACATTAATTAAATATAACAGTTTATATTCAATTTACGAATTAACAGTTTAATCCGTCTATTATCATCATTTTTGACTAACCTTTTAGTCAAATACATCGACTAACCTTTTAGTCGTATAAGGCATCAATATGACTATATTATTCATATAATCACATCTCTCAGACACATCCTATAGGTGTACTTATAGGGACCAGTTGATCACCGCCATAATAAAATGACAATAACGTCAAACTTCTAGCGAGCCAACCGTTATTGATAAACGTTAATCAACTGATTATTATACAAAGTATACCCTGTGAACCTACAGAGATTTATTTATGTTATTGCACTAACTGTGGAGGACACTGGCTCCAACAAGTATAAGTAGAGAGTGAGTGGAAAAAGTCAAGAAAAGTCAAAGACGTCTTAAGACGTGATTCACTTGAAATCTCGCGTAAAATCCAAATACGAACTCGGAAATTCTAAATTCGACCCGGGAAATTTAATTCTAAACTAAAACTAAATTTCGCTGAAAAGTATCCGTATAATATTTTTACTATAAAAAATAGGGTACATTTGCGGGTGTTACACATACGGTCCATACTAACAAAAGAAATGCACATGAAATAATTGGTAAGTTTAATGTACAATATCAATACCTACTGACATTTTCACATGTCCACTTGTAATAGTTTAATCTATTAAAACACTTGTTATTAAACAATTGGACCAAAAAAATCCAGAGGATCCTCTATCCACTATCCCACTAGGTTATTAATAAAAAAAAATCATCACTATCTTTCAAAGAAAAAAAACAAGACGCCTCTGGAAGTACAAAACAGAAGACTTAATGAAAAAGGGTAACACATTCCTTCTTCATTAAAACGAAGAACAAATCTTCATTTAAAAATAAAAAACAAACCCTCCATTAAAATCGACACTCATACCACCCATGTTCCACTTCGACTAGAACGACCACCATCATTACTCAGATCCTCGTTTTACAAGTCAAATGAGCCCTCTCACGTCTTCAACGCGCCATGACAGGCGTCGGTGCGTGACACACACGCGTCTCTTGCTCGGCATCATATGGTAGTTCGTGACACACAGGAAGTTCGGTTGTGAATAGGGAATATGCGACAGTCATGAAGACCGAAGACAAAAATGGGTAAGAATTTCAATATTCTAAGTGACGATGGAAACCAAAGGAAACATAAATGTAATACAACATATATAAAAAAAAAAAATTTCTGTTAGTCCGAGTCCACTTTTTGTTTCACATAAAAACAAACAATCTCAGACAATTATTATTAAAACAACGTATACTTTGCTATAAATCTGTTCGGGACAGAAGCCGACAAGTTCGGCTCTGATAACACTGTTGGAAATACGTACCTCAATAGCGGAATGGTACGGAAGATCGACGTGCCGACGTTCTGTCCACGAACTCGAAACCGATGGCTACTAGAGTCACCGAAGGTAGTTCACACCCAAATTCCAAAAGCTCAAATAATGGTGACTTTGTAGTGATTATATGTTACTGTTTTGTGTAGATGTGATGTGTGTCTAATTCACAAAGAATTATATCAATTTATAGGAACCAAAATAGCAGTTACAAGGAGGTGAATAATTGAAAAATAATGACCATTAAAAGTGATTTGATGGGTCATTATCTCACCTTAATTGAGTCATATAAGGCTCCTTGAGATACCATGTAACAGCCACATTAAAATGGCCGTTCAAATTACAATAATAACAAGCGTCCTAAACATAATTAATAACAAGATTCACTAGAAGAATGTAAAATAAATAAAAACAAAGAGGAAAACATTAGATCTTTAACAACAATAAGAGATTTGATATTTAAAAAAAAAGGAACTTGCAATGAAATGAAAGTTTAAATCTTAAATACAAAACACAGATGAGACTAACTATTATATGATTAAAATAAATTAAGAACTTAATTAAGGAAAAATTAAACTAAAAACTAAAGGAGGACTACACTAATCATGTCTAAAGATAGATCTACAGTTGTCAATATATCTCTCTAAAAAATATATTTATAGTTTATTACAAATGGGAGGAAGTCTTCACATAAGAAAGAGGTAAAGACACATTAGGGCCTCATATCAGGGTGCCAGACGGTCGGTCCCCTACCAGGTGCCAAGCCTACCTTCCAAAAGAAGGTGATAAAGGCCCGCAGGGACTCCCTTTTAGGTGTCACGCGGTTGGTCCCGTTACAGACTGGGAGCCTTTATAGGCACTTTCTTTCATCGACTCTCAAGGCTTGCATCATCCTCCCTTACCGCGTATAGATTATCGCTTCCTCGACTCGATTACATGAAATATTTAATATGATAGAGCGAAATCGAGATAGAAACAAAATAGACAAAAAAAAAAAACAGGCTTAAAAGGTATGCAATTCGGAAGAGGGGAATAACGCAACAAAATTGGAGTATATCAAATCTCCCCGTACATATACATTACTTTTCCTCAAGTAACAAAAATTCGTATATATGCAAAGACCTTTACTATCCGATGAGAGGCAATTAACGGGCATTCTCCGTCCCTTCATCTCACAACAAAACACCATGAGGGAAAATGTAATTTTAAACACAAGGGATCCTTATTCCTTGGTAAATACACAAATAAAATAATAAGGACTATTGGAAACTACAACGGGAAGGTAATCGTTTTACGCATAGAGCTCGCTAGCTCACTCGTCACAACCCTAAGCAACACGAACCTGTAAAATGTTCATTCATTAAAAATGAATGCCATAGACAGTGGGGAATAACTCAGGGTTCTACCAGCCATTTTACATCAAAATGCACATAATCAAGAGTGATACAAACATATTCCAACATAAGCAATCTAATTAGATTCCATATCATATGAGTAACTTAAAAGGTAATACATCATTGTTGGAGCTAGTGTCCTCCACAGTTAGTGTGATAACGTGTATAAATCTCTTACAGGTTCACAGGGTATACTTAGTATTCTTATCAGTTGATTAACGTTTATCGATAACGGTTGGCTTGCTAGAAGTTTGACGTTATTGTCATTTTAATGGCGGTGATCAACTGGTCCCTAAAAGTCACACCTAAAGGATGTGTTTGAGAGATATGATTATATGAAAAATATAATCATATTGATGCCTTATATGACTAAAAGGTTAGTCGATGTATATGACTAAAAGGTTAGTCAATGTAATGATGATACGATTATTTAATACGATTAAATAATACTAGCTGAGACGAATTAAATGTTAATTCGTAATTGAATATAAACTGTTATATCTAATTGATGTATATAATGTAATTATTTAATACGATTAAATAATGTAAGCTTAAACAAATTAAATGTTAATTCATAATTAAATATAAACTGTTATATTTAATTAGAAAATTATAAATATACGATATTTATAGTTGACGTATATATTATACGATATTGTCATAATAAATGATGTCAGACCGGTATTAATAAATCGACTACAAGATGTTGTTTGGACTTATTAATATGTAGAGAAACAAGTAGAGAAAAAAGAGGGAAGGACTCCTCTCTTTTCTCTATTACTTGGACGGTTATAGGAGAGTAGAAGAGAAAAAAATTCAGATTTTTATCATCTTTTTCTCTACATTTCTTATCATTACTTTTCACAAAAATTATTAGTAATTTTTGTATTCATTCTAGCACAAGAAAAGGCATTTCTCGGAGCATCTTGGGTGCAACGATTAGGAGAATATCGATCTCGATATTTGTTCTTAGGCCATATTGCTAGGACCGGAGGTTGATTCTAATCTCTATGTTTTATATTATGCTTTTCGTTTATGACTCGCATTTCATATATTTTGATTTCGTTATAATCTTTAAATTTCATGATGAAATATACAGATATTTCTCACAAGTGGTATCAGAGCCCAAGGCTACGAAATTATTTTATATGATTTTTCATAAATGATGAAATATTAAATTAAAATTTTTCTGAAATTTTTTTTTTGTTTCGGCTCAATTTTTTTTTATTCTAGTTTTCATATTGATTTATTGATATTGTTGTTTTAAAATGTTAAGATGACAATAAGATAAATTTGTAGATGTTTTAATTTAATAAGGATTAAATTAAAATGTAAATGGAAATTGTTTTGAATGTTTATGAATATTTGTTTTTGCTATATATTTTCGGCTTACATGATGTTAAATTGTTGTTTTGCATCATGATTCATTAATTTTGATGATGTTCAAATCAATTATGATTAGTCGAATATTAAGATAATCGATTTAAGCATGATTTAGATATTCATTTTAAAATGTTAAATTGAATCATCTAGTTTGTATCAATGTTTAATAGTGATTAAATGTTGATAATTGTACCGATCTTGTAATATTAGCAACATCAAATTAAATGTTTATTTTGTATGTATTATTTTATAAAAAAATAAAAATAAATAACGTGGCTGTTTTATAAAAAAAAAAAAAAATTGATTTGTTTTTTTTTAATTTGGCCGAATATTTTTTTTATGCATTATATTGATAATGTATGATTGTTGTTGTGAAAAAGTTCACAATTATTGGATACCCAATTATTTTAAATTGGTTTAAAATAATGTTGGATTAATTCATATTATACGATAATATGAATTAAAATTGGATTATGTTTGATTGGAATTATTATGAGTAATTTAGGAATTGTCACATAATTTTGATCAATTTAAAATAGGTGGTTTGGATAAATTACTCTACATAATTAAGGAATTATGTCTTGAATGACTAATTTACTGTTGCATTTTATTTTGTTGAAGGATTTGTTGAATGGTTTATTTACGTATTTTTGCAATTGGTTGTAATTTGTATTACCTAGTGTGGCCTTAGTTGATTATGTTTTCGTAATGATGGAAACATGATCTTTATGTAATTTTGAGATCTCGAATCTCCTTTTGTTTTCTTTGAAATTATGTTTTTTAAATTAGAATGTAAATAGGTTTATATTTTGTAATTTATTAAATGTAATTTGAGAAGACTAAAGATGGAGATCGGATTGCTCACTCCCGCTACATGGACCAAGATGGAACATCAAGACAAGCTTTTCGGGTCCAATTTGGATGGATTCCAAAGTTGTATTTTGTTCATTGTGGTAGATAGGCCACACTAGGACTTTGTAATTTTACGTATTTTTCGTTCTTGTTGCTTTTCTTCACATGATAGTTAGTGCATCATATTCCGCCTAAACCAAACCACCTACTACTAAAATGCATGAAAATTGACTTATATAGTTTGGATGTTAGTTATCATGGACATAAAGATGTCACACGAATTTTAAGCCATCATCTTAGTTTATTCATTCTCGCATGCTAGATCTTCGTTCACTTAAAATGAATTAAAATAAAGTTGATGGGATCTTCCTCTAAAACCTAAAATTGAGACTAGTCTTTATAGGCCAAACTACTATGAATCCCTTCTTCGTCGGCAGGCATATAGGACCTTACTCTCCATATGACCCCTTCTACGTTGGGTAAGTAGTATGTGTTGACTTATTTTACCTCAACATTATAATCCGAAGAGTTTCTCGTGATTATGATGGACTAAAGATAGAAATTTATCGACCAAGAATTCTAAAAGTAGAATTAGCCAAGAGGTTAGCTTATCAATTTATAGATAATTGAGTCTTGGGATCATTTATATAATTCTTGAGGGAGGTCAATTGTATAAATGCTCGAGTCTTCACATTAAACATGTTTTGCACTAGACTTAATTCATATCGATGAGTATGCTTATTATGTTATTTTTTTCTTCTTTTTCGCAGTGTAGAATTCGTTTTATATTGATAATACTGCTTATAACAAATGGCTGGCCATAATGATGTCCCTTTGCCAAGTGCCACACTCGCACGCGAGTCCTGGCTTAAAACTTTCATGGACCACATGAATCAGTCCACGCGACTGAAGAATGACGGCTCCAACTTTGCGGACTGGGAGGCGGCATTACGGAATGCAGCCATTGCTGACGGCAAGCTCAAGTACTTGACTGAGCCAATTCCGCCAAACCCAAGCCCCAATGCGAGAGATAACGAGTCACTTGCTTATAGTGACTTCGTTATGGAAGCGGGTGCGATAAAGAACTTACTCATCTTTGCAATGGAAACCAATTTGGAAAGACGCTTCATTGCCCAAGGTGCAAATAAGATTTTCACCACGCTCACTGACGAATTCTCAAAAGCACCGAGAATCGTTACTTATGAGCATACATGTCGCTTCTTTGAGGCGAAACTCCAGAAGGGCCAACCGGTTAGCCCACACATTCTTGATATGATTGAGAATGTCGAGAAACTGGAGGCACTTGATTGCAAAATCAGTGAGAGCATAGTCATTGACCGTGTGCTTCATTCACTTCATGATGGTTTTGCCCTTTTCAGGGCAAATTACTACATGAATGACATGAGGAAAAGTCCTCATGAGCTACACTCACTTCTCTTACAGACCGAGAAGGATCTGAAATTGAGTGGGAGCATGAAGCAAGATGTTCTCATGATTTCCAACAAGAACAAAGGTAAGGACAAGGCTCACGGCGACCTAACTGTAGGGAAGCCAAAGTTTAAGAAGTCAGGAAAGGGTAAGAGTGGGCCTGGTGAGACTAGTAGCTCACAAGGCAAGGCAAAGAGCAAGGACAGTGATATTGAGTGCCACCATTGCCTCAAGACTGAGGATTGGAGGAGGAACTGTCCCGTGTACCATGAGGACATAAAAGAAGGCCGCGTCACTCCTGTTGGTATGTCATCTTATATTCATATGATTGAGATTAACCATGCAAGTTTCGGAACTTGGGTACTTGATACAGGTTGTGGTTCTCATCTGTGTAATCATTTGCAGGGCCTAAAAAACATCACACCTCTCGCAAAGGGTGATGCGGACCTGCGAGTCGGTAATGGAGCAAGAGTTGCTGCAGTCTCAATGGGAACATATGTAATCCAACTCCCGAGTGGATTTGAGTTGTATTTATATAACTGTTACTATGTACCCAGTTTATCTAAGAACATTATTTCTGTTTCCGTGCTTGATAAAGGCAGTTTTTCATTTTCAATTAAAGACAATAGCTGTATTTTCTCTTTGAATGAAATGGTTTATGGCAAAGCAGTTTCCATAAATGGCATTTATATCTTAGATCAAACCACAGACATATTACATGTGAATAATAAGAAAGTAAAGGTTGGTAACAAAGATCAAACTTATCTATGGCACTGTCGTATGGGACATATAAATGAAAAACGTGTAAAGAAGCTCATTGAGAATGTGACTATCTCCCCATTTGATTACGAATCATTTGGCACGTGTGAATCATGTCTTATCGGCAAAATAACTCGAATTTCCTTCAAAGGTGTTGGAGTGCGTGCTAATGACCTATTAGGACTCATTCATACTGATGTATGCGGACCTATGTCAATCAACGCAAGAGACGGCTATAGATACTTTATCACTTTCACGGATGATTTGAGTAGATACGGATATGTCTATTTAATGAAGCATAAAAGTGAGTCCTTTGAAAAGTTCAAGGAATTCCAGAATAAGGTTGAGAACCAACAAGGAAGAAAGATTAAAGCACTTCGATCAGATCGTGGTGGCGAATATCTTTCAAATGAGTTTGATCAACACCTTAAAGACTGTGGCATAGTATTAGAGTTAACTCCACCTGGAACACCTCAATTAAATGGTGTGTCCGAACGGAGAAATCGAACATTACTTGATATGGTTCGATCCATGATGAGTCACACGGTAGTACCTGATTTACTATGGGGTTTTGCTCTTTTGTCAGATGCTCTTATACTTAACCGAAGTCCGTCTAAAGCTGTAGACAAGACTCCATATGAGATATGGAAGGGAACGGTACCTAATTTGTCCTTTATTCGGGTTTGGGGCTGCGAGGCTTATGTCAAGTGGAGACACGAGGATAAGCTCGGCCCGCGATCGGTCAAGACATACTTTATTGGTTATCCAAAAGGAATGTTTGGTCATTACTTCTATTCGCCCACCGAACATCGAGTTTTTGTTGCGGCTAGTGCGAAGTTCTTAGAGAAAGAGTTTCTCGAGAACAAGTCAAGTAATAGACCCTTCGATCTGTCGGAGATTCAAGAACCAACAACCGAGCAACCGATGGAGGAAGATGTTCCTTCAACTTCTGCTACGGTTAATATTCCTCAGGAACCTAGGAGGTCGGGTAGAGTCTCCATTCCTCCAGACAGATACATTGGTATGGTCGAGGAGAATGATAGAGATGACATTTTGCTCCTAGAGAGTAACGAACCTGCTACCTATAAAGGTGCCATGACCTGTTCCGACTTTAAGCTATGGCTTGAAGCCATGCAATCCGAGATGGACTCCATGTATGAGAATGACGTATGGGATCTTGTTGATTTGCCTGATAAGGTACGACCTCTTCAGTGCAAATGGCTTTATAAGATAAAGCATTCTCTAGAAGGAAAACTAGACACCTATAAGGCACGACTAGTGGCAAAAGGTTTCACTCAAGTGCAAGGATTGCATTATGATGAAATTTTTGCACCCGTAGTTATGCTGCGTTCCATTCGGATAATCTTAGCGATTGCCGCTTTTCATGACTATGAAATTTGGCAGATGGATGTGAAAACCGCCTTCTTAAACGGTTATTTGGAGGAGGAACTGTACATGGTACAGCCCTAAGGTTTCATTGATCCTAAAAATCCTAAGAAAGTGTGCAGGCTTAAGCGTTCCATTTATGGACTTAAGCAAGCTTCTCGGAGTTGGAATCATTGTTTCGACCAGGTGATAAAAGAGAATGGTTTCACTCGATCGGTCGAGGAACCATGCTTGTATGTCAATTCGAGTGGGAGTAAGATTGTCTTCTTGATATTGTATGTCGATGACATACTCTTGATTGGGAATGACATTCCTCTCTTATCTTCGGTAAAAGTATGGTTAAAGAACCATTTCCAGATGAAAGATCTGGGTGAGGCACAACGCATATTGGGGATCCGTATCTATAGAGATAGATCACGACGGATGTTATCACTCACTCAGGAGTCTTATATAGATAAGATTCTTGAAAGGTTCAGCATGACCAACTCCAAGAAGGGGTACCTTCCAATGACTTATGAGATGCATTTGAGTAAAACTCAGGCACCCAAGACATTGGAAGAGGTCGAGCGCATGAGTCGTGTTCCTTATGCATCAGCCATAGGATCGATCATGTATGCCATGATATGCACACGTCCAGACGTGGCATATGCATTGAGTATGACGAGTCGGTACCAAGGCAATCCAGGTGAAACACACTGGATGGCTGTTAAAAACATCCTTAAGTACTTACAAAGGACTAAGGATTGGGTATTGACTTATGGAGGAGATACTAAGCTATGCGCAATCGGTTACGCGGATGCTAGCTTCCAAACGGATCGAGATGACTCAAAATCTCAGTCTGGATTCGTCTTTACTCTTAATGGCGCTGCGGTCAGTTGGAAAAGTTCCAAACAAAGTGTTATAGCACATTCTACAACTGAGTCCGAGTACTATGCCGCTTCGGAAGCTGCAAAGGAAGCTATATGGATGCGTCAGTTCTTACAAGGACTAACCGTAGTTCCTAGTTCAAATGACCCAATCACCATCTATTGTGATAATAGAGGTGCCATCTTCCAAGCTAAGGAGCCTAAGTCTAGCAACAAGTCTAGACATGTACTTCGGAAGGCTCACATGATCCGAGATTACGTGGAGCAAAAGGAGATAGTGATAGACAAGATTGCTTCGGATAACAACATCGCGGACCCTCTCACTAAACCGTTAAAATATGATAAGCATGAAGGGCACATTATTTCCATGGGAATTAAACGTGTTCCTGAGTTGTAGTAGCTGTTTACATGGATTAGATAAATGTATCTTTTTCATATACTATTCATAACATCATCGTATTGTTTCATATTTTGTTTTTCATGTGGATTGTACGACAACATTGAACGCCACAAAGTGAACTGAATTACATTATATTTGTTTTGGTCCGTAATTGCCCACATGAGCTGATAACTCTGGCAATTATATTGTGAAGTTGATTGATGGTGGGTTCAACGAGCCATAAGTCAAACGGGTGACTGATCGATCACAGATCGAGTTATAAAGATACCTCGTAGGACATCGTGACAACGTTATGGAGTCCTAAATGTGTAAGAACATTCGGTGCCAGGTCGTGGATTTGACGTCCATAGTGTTCCTAGAGTCGATTCTTTTGACTATCAACTGTCTCTTGAGATTAAGGCTGTTTTTGGGTGACTTTGGTTTCTTTCTCATGGTCGACCGTAACAGGAGGCTACGCAGATTTTTGCTGGGTCATTTCATACTGTGCTTGTATCTGCAGGATTCGAGTTGAAGAAAATATCCAACCTTTATCAGGTTTTGTTATTTCTCAAGGCCACTCGAGGAGTTGTAACTGAAATGCATGGCCATGCTCGAATAATGATTCGTTTATCAGTTAAGTTACTCTCTAGTCAGGAAAACCACTCTTGATACTGATCGCTTGGAAAATGCGACCTTTGAAAATACGGACTTTGCAAATTGTTTTACATTGAGTGGGAGAAATTTATGGATATGAGAATCGGGTTATCGCACATACACTTGTAAGGACAAGTGGGAGATTGTTGGAGCTAGTGTCCTCCACAGTTAGTGTGATAACGTGTATAAATCTCTTACATGTTCACAGGGTATACTTAGTATTCTTATCAGTTGATTAACGTTTATCGATAACGGTTGGCTTGCTAGAAGTTTGACGTTATTGTCATTTTAATGGCGGTGATCAACAGGTCCCTAAAAGTCACACTTAAAGGATGTGTTTGAGAGATAAGATTATATGAAAAATATAATCATATTGATGCCTTATATGACTAAAAGGTTAGTCGATGTATATGAGTAAAAGGTTAGTCAATGTAATGATGATACAATTATTTAATACGATTAAATAATACTAGCTGAGATGAATTAAATGTTAATTCGTAACTGAATATAAACTGTTATATCTAATTGATGTATATAATGTAATTATGTAATACGATTAAATAATGTAAGCTTAAACGAATTAAATGTTAATTCGTAATTAAATATAAACTGTTATATTTGACTAGCAAATTATAAATATACGATATTTATAGTTGACGTATATATTATACGATATTGTCATAATAAATGATGTCAGACCGGTATTAATAAATCGACTACAAGATGTTGTATGGACTTATTAATATGTGCAACATAAATGACAATAATGATACATACACATTTTATACATTAAAAAAACCTAACAACCTAAAAGCAAGTAGAGAAAAAAGAGGGAAGGACTCCTCTCTTTTCTCTACTACTTGGACGGTTATAGGAGAGTAGAAGAGAAAAAAATTCAGATTTTTATCATCTCTTTCTCTACATTTCTTATCATTACTTTTCACAAAAATTATTAGTAATTTTTGTATTCATTCTAGCACAAGAAAAGGCATTTCTCGGAGCATCTTGGGTGCAACGATTAGGAGAATATCGATCTCGATATTTGTTCTTAGGCCATATTGTTAGGACCGGAGGTTGATTCTAATCTCTATGTTTTATATTATGCTTTTCGTTTATGACTCGCTTTTCATATATTTTGATTTCGTTATAATCCTTAAATTTCATGATGAAATATACGGATATTTCTCACAATCATAAGATCAATAGTAGCATTAACGCGATGATATAATATATAAACCAACATATATGAATCATGTCAGAGAATAATAAGCAATATCATATACATATGGGGACAAATAGAAACATAACAATGATAGACCTCAAGACTTAGCAAGACACACCTTTGTAATCATATAGGTACTACACGGCTTGAATCTCACCACTAGCAACCATACGATCGAAGAGGTTAGAAACGGGGGAAGACAATACCATAGGAAAGTCAACCAATATGACTCACCAAACAAACCATCCAAAACAATCTTATCATACTTCCAATTGGGGCTTGTCAAAGCAAAGGGCCAGGCAGGCCGGGGGTCGGGTCGGGCCGGGCCGGGCCGGGCAAGGTGGGGGAGAGCCCGGAACTAGCCAGGGGAGGGGAAGGGTTGGGCCGAGCAAGGGGCGGGGTGTGTGGGCCTGGAAGGTGGAGCCCGTTGGGCGGACTTGGGGCGGGCCTGGTAGGGCGGTTTGAGTTTTCTTTAACAGTTCGTTCTACAAAAATAAAAAAAATCGCTTACATAATTAAAACGGCTTATATTCTTCCTTAATAGAAACGACTTACATCAACTAACTTGCATAATACGATAATTAAATAAAACCGCTTACATATTAAATAACTACGAATTGAAATATTACATATTAAATGACTATGCCGAGAATAAAACCGCTAACATTACGAAGTAATGTATACTTCATAATGTATGTTATGAGCTTTCTTTAAATGACGATTTAGGACCCCATAGCCACTACCGATAATCCATTTATATTCTTTAGTAAGGTTATTAGCCCAACAAACTTTACAAATACACATAAATTCACCATCCGCATTTGGAACTGTGGTTTTTCCAAAATGCGTCCAAATATATTGGGAACGCCTAATCACTTTTTTGTTTGGGAAATAAGTAAGATGTGGTATTGAGTAAAGATGTAGAAGTAGAGAGAGTGAATTGTTGTAGGATTTGGAGTATTTATAATGTATTTATGAGATTTAAAAAAAGTGATTTATTTGTTAATAAAAAAAAGTTGGCTAAATCTATCAAAACAAAACAAAACAAAAAAAAAATTGTTAGCAATAACTACTAACTACTTCTAGCCGTTGGATTGTTGGACATTTAAAAAAAAATTGACCCATATTTAATTTGACCAAGTCCTCACTCCCCACTTCCCAATTCCCTGTGTTCAACTTCCAAGTATTAACCGCTTTTATTTAATTTTGACTACTAACTATTTCTAGAGTTCTAGAGTTCTAGACGTTGGCTTTTGTTCAACACTTCAACTTCCAAGTATTCATTTATTTGACCCATAATATTTAATTTCCAATGTACATCTTTATTTTCCAACAACTTTTGTTCAACTTCCAAGTCATCTCCATTTTCCAACACCCTACATCTCCATCTTCCAACACTCCAACCTCCAAGTCCCCATGCTAGTCTCCAATCTCCAAGGCAAGACACTTTTTTTTTTGAGATTTGGCACGACGGATTGGTGGGTCCACCAAGGCGGGTTGACGGATCTGCCTGGTGGGTGGGTGGGGGGGGTCTGGTTGGCGGGTATGGCCGGGTCTGCCAGAAGGGCCGAGTTTCACCACCATGACTCGGACTCGTTCAGTGTTCCTGACGGGTTGGCCGGGTCTGGGGAAGAGTCTGTCGAGCCGGGTGGGAGGCGGGTTGAAGGGCGGGTCGGGTCCGGGTTGGCTAGGTTGACCCATGGCTTTTACCAGCCCTACTTCCAATACATACAGGTCAAACATACTCTCACGGTAATTGAAATGTACAACAAACCGGTACTATACATGACAAGACGACTCTAAACTCGAATCCTCCCAGTAGGATTACGATAGTAATACGGCCCTAGTCTAAACATGGCAAGACTCTCGGGACAAGACATTTATCGATTCGAAATGTGAAAAGGCGTGTCACATCCAAGACTCGGACAGAACGGAACCCGAGTGCCCCAAATCTTGCAGATCGGCCAGCGGAAAAAATTTGTCAATGAAAACCAGTACCCATACTCCGGCAAAACAGCCAGCGGGGGTGGGAGGTCAAGCAAAGGTCAAGCTAGTACGCTCGGCACAATAACACCACCTCGCATGAATACAACATTTGACGGTTGGGATGATCAACGTTATGCGTTCGCCTCCCAACAAGGTCATCATATTCACACTAGCACAAGCAGGATGATTACTATCGATAGATACTTGGACAGTGGTATGCTCATACGTCCGGGTAAGTACCTGACTCAGTGATATATGAACATGAACGAGCACTACCCAAAATCATCCTCCAAACACATGTAATGTACTCTCATTATTAGGCCTTTAGTCCAATCAAGTAATGAGGGCACACTATAATGAGAGCTTGACTCCATCGAAACAAACACCATTACAATGACTATTCAAGGCATAGAAATCTCATTTGAATAAGACATGTGAATAAGGTATATGATAAATGACATAATGATAGACATGGTAACATGGGTAGTTCATACTTAAAAATCATCATTAAACATGTGAATGAGACATAAGTTAGATATTCCAATGATAAACTTTGCCAAGTACATAGTACATGCGCATTAGACAAGGTTAGGAAGCATGATTAATAAGAAGCATCAACCCCAATCCAAAACAACAAGTTTAAAACCCAACTACAACAAGGGTCAAGCGATAGCTTGTCCTCTTACGGTTCTAATAGTAGGTCACACCCCCAAGATAGACAAGAAACGAAAGAGATATGGCCATTTTACGAAAAAGAGATCGGTGCAGGAAAGCTTCACACGCCCGGACGAAACTACACCCACGGGCTCCCGTGCCATTTTTTGGCCATTTCTGGCAACTTTTGTGTCACATAAAATTTTACTTGCCTGGGTGAAATTTCACCCGCCGACGTCACACGAGCCACAAACATGAATCTTCATCCATTTCCTTGGGTTTGATCGAAAATGAATATTCAAACTTCAAACTCAACATACAAGATTCCATCACAAACAAGACATGAACAAGGATTGAAGACAATAAAAATCATCATTCAACTCAACATAAGATCAACATTGGTTGCAAACTCAAGTATTCTTCCTCATATTTCTAATAGCAACATGTTAATCAACATCATACAAGTCTCATGTAACATTTAACTTACATAAACAATGAAAACGAGATAAACGCAACTTAAAGAACTCATGTTTATCATGTGAAACTCTAAACTAACTTAAACAACTACACAAACAATGTAATATCGAGTAACCCGTGTACGTTACCTTTTATCACTTAAAATCTTTGATTCCCAAGCTAGCCATCAACACCCGATGGATTTCTTGACAAATCTTCAAAAATCATCCTAGAAAGAAAGAGGAAGATGAGAAGATTTTGGAACATCGAATGGATCTAAGACCATAATTATCAGTCCTTCCTGCAGCCCTACATAGACCTAGTTCCTGCATTAAAATACAAATATATATTTCTTAACCTACTTACTAGACTTAGTTCGTGATTTTGTTATTTTACAAGCCCTGCTTAGACCTAGTTCCTGTTTTTGATATCTTTACATCATAATTTTATTTTGATAATAGTTATTAATGTATTTACGGTTGATATAAAACAAGTTTTCTTGATAAAAACAATACGAAAAAAATACGATTTTATTAAATAATATATATTAAAATATCTATTACATAGTAATCTAAACAACAAAATACCTAGAAAATAAGTACAACATGATATTAGAATATTAAAAATGTGATGAACTTAAAAGAAAATAAACAACATTAAATAGTAATGGAAAAATACAACTACTTGAGTTGTTGCCAAATATGCCCAATATAATCATTTCTTAGTTCAACATGAGTTTTCTATCACGGAGCTGCACCCGATTCTGCAAATAACGGGTTAGACTTGATGCTTGTGGAAAATATCTAAAAGGAACGTTGCTTGTTCCATTCTCTTATGTTGGGCAATCATCGTTAAACTTGGTTGTGTCACAATAATTTTGGTATATGTTGCGTTCATCCTCCACTATCATGTTATGCAGAATAATATAAAGTCTACATTCCAAATAAGACAAAAGTGTTTGATGTAAGCAAATCGAGCTTGTAGAACTTCAAATGCACGTTCTACGTCTTTTCTAACACTTTATTTATAAGAAGAAAATAATTTATGCTTGCAAATTTGTGGTGCGCTAATAGATTTCACATATGTGGCCAATGAAGAATATATTCCGTCGGTAAGATAATATCCCAAATTATATTGATAACCATTCACAACAAAATTTACTCGAGTGCTCAACCTTCTAAAGTGTCATAAAAAACAGGAGATCTTTGAAAAACATTTATCATTCCAAAAACCTTGTGTTCCAAAGAAAGCATGTCAGATCCATAAATCATATGAAACAACGGCTTCAAGTATGATTGTTGTTTTCTTATTTCTTCCGGCAAATTGTCCAGCCCAAGCCGTTGGACAATTTTTCCACTCCCACTGCATGTGATCGATGCTTCCTACCATACCCGAAAATCCACCTTCGTCCCCCTTACGAAATAGCCTTTTTATATCTTGTTCATCAGGCCTACGTAGGTACTTTGTCCCAAAGTTATATATCACACCAACGACAAATTGTTCGAGACATTGTGTAGCGAGCGCCCCACTAAAGGGAAGGTACTCATCAACTACATCTGTTGTGCATCTGCTGCTACTCCGTAGGCTAGAATCATTATCATAGCTGTGAAGTTTTGTATGACATAGACTTTTACTTTAACACTTGCATCATAACCATCTTGAAAGTAGTCATCAATATTTGTGATGGTGTCAACTAAATGAAGAAACACATGTTTTTGCATTAGAAAAGGTCGACGGAATATATTAGAGGGATAGACTGTGGCGGTGGAAAAGTAGTCCTTGAACAAGTGTTCGTGACCTTCCTCACGGTTTCTTTTAATATTTTGCCTTTCGGCTCGAGAACTACTTGAATTTTGGTATAAAATTAAAGCTTCCTCTAAAATATCATCTCCGGTGCATGCAATCGATGCTATCCATCACACCCAAAAATCCGCGTTCCTCCCTCTTACAAAATAGCCTTTATATATCTTGTTCATCAGGCCTACGTAGGTACTCTGTCCCAAAGTTATATATCACACCATCGACAGAATCTTCGAGAGATTGTGTAACGAGTGCCCCACTAATGCTAAGGTACTCATCAACTGCATCTGCTGTTACTCCGTAGGCTAGAACCATTATCGTAGTTGTGCATTTTTGTAATTCAGAGACCTTTACTCTCCCACTTGCATCATAACCATCTTGAAAGAAGTCAGCACTATTTTTTATGGTGTCAACTAAACGAAGAAACACATGTTTTTGCATTCGAAAACGTTGATGAAATATATTATGAGGATAGACTGGGTGGTCGATAAGTAGTCGCTGAACAAGCGTTCATGACTTTCCTTACGGTGTCTTTCAATATATCGCCTTTCGGCTCGAGAACAACTTAAATTTTGGTAGAAAATTAAAGCTTCCTCTAAAGTATCATCTTCATACTTGATCATAGCACATTTTTCTCATGCCATTGATTAAAATGAGATAGTCTTGTGCTAAATGTAACATCGTTCTCATAATTGGATGAGTATGGATTATAATTAGAAGTCATTTTTTTAGACAAGTGAATAAGAGGAAGAGAAATGTATGATGTTATGAAGTAAAATACCGACTATTTAAAGAGGCAATACAATAATTTATGTGGGTATGGACACATTACGTTGCTATTAACTATGATTTGGACAACTGCATGCAACTTTGCATGCAACTTTGCAGATAAAGATATAGAGATAGACAATTAAATGCAAAAATAGATGTGGACAATTGAATGCAATATTGTAGACAATAATTCATTATGTTTAATATAAAATAGAGTAAATTGATCAACAGTACCAATATAAGAACCGTATTTTATAAATAATACCAATATAATCAATATTTTGTAATCAGTCCCAAGATATTAACTTTTATCTAAGAATAGTACCAAGTCGCCTTCTTACTCTTGTTTTTTTCCCTACTTTACATGTCCTTTCATCTAAGAAAGGGATTTAGAAGTGAGTGAGTTGATAATTGTACTTGAATGATGGTTTCGTGGGCTTTTCTCGTGTAGGTTAAGATGAGATTTTAAGGTGACTTGGTATTATTCGTAGATAAAAGTTAATATGTTGGTACTGATTACGAATTAATTATTATGTTGGTACTATTTATAAAGTAGAGTCCTTATATTGGTACTGTTTATCAATTTACTCTATAAAATATTATTTCAAAAACATAAAATAAAAAATACATTAATATAAAATAAAACATTAAACAATCTAAACTAATAAATTACGCTAATACATTACAATTAAAAATACATTTATTAAACTAATACATTGAAGCTAATAACATTAAACCTAAAATAGATTAAAGATGATACACCGAAGCTAAAATTATGTTATTACATTAAACTAATTAGGCCACAATCTATTCATAAGTCTAATATTTAGGTCTTCCTCATAAGGGGCTAAGTTTGGTTTCATTAGTGATGGTTGAATGTAGTCATTTCTCTCTTTGTCGACACCTCAAACCCTCTTTATTACGAACCTTTATTTCTTCTGGATTTTCTAAACAAGAACTCTCATACAATTTAAAAACATCGTTCCAGCGCGTGACTTCCTTCTGATTTTTTCGAGTATGGGATCAGTGCTACAAATACACCAAGCTGACGTTATGCAATACTCCGTATTTCCGAGTACAAGATGCACTCGGTCGAGTGAAGCGTACTCGACCAAGTGGTTGTGGTACTCGGCAGCGTAGTGAGTATTCAGCCGAGTAAGGTTGGTTTGTCAGTTGAAAAGTATTCTGTTATGTGGCACTCGGCCGAGTGTGCTGAGCACTCGACCGAGTGAGATGTACTCGACCGAGTACATCTTGTACTCGACCAAGTACACCGGTCGGGGAGGTTATTTCAGACAGTTTGATTGAGGCTTTATTAAGAAATATTGTAACATAATTTCACTTTACGTTATTCTCAAAACCCTAAAACTCTCTCAAGCGGCTTAAGACAATCTTAATCATTCCGTGCCGGATCAAATCTCCCCTTACGTTGTTGATTGTTTCGGTAAGTAATCCTACTATGCGACTTTGTATAAATAATCGTAAACCCTAATTGAATTGGGGAAAAAGGGAAGATGGTTAGTATTAATTATATATAATTCTTATATATAATTCTTCTATGATTAGGTGGAGACTTTGTAGAAGAATATTTATGAGTGATTGCTTGTCTTCTTGCGGAATTTTCTAATAATGTAAGGTTTCCCTACTTAGTACAGTTATGCTAATTGATGTGATAAGATGTATTGTATAAGTTATTTGATTGATTGATGATGATGGTGATGAAGTACGGGATTGGAGTTTGGGTTGTTACTATGGTTACTATGGTTACTATGTTGGTGATCCGCCGGGAGACGGTTTCACACCCTGAGTTCGCCTCTCGTAGTTCTCCCGCTACGAGGGGGATGTGAACATTAATGTTCCGGGTACTCTCGCTGTGGTGAAAGGGGATTTCAACGCTTATGGATGCGGTCTAGGGTCAATTGGTGGTTCGCAGGTCAATGCTGCTGAGGTAACCGCTGCGGTGGCCCTCCGGTTTCTCTTTCTCGATTGCTTGTCTTGTACATTGGTCGGTATATATTGTTACTGAACTCGTTAATGTTTTTCCAAAACTGTTGTGATTCATTTGGGAATGGTGAGCAGGTGATCAGCAGGTAACTCGTTGAGTTGTGCCGGAATATTGATGGGATCACCACTATCGAGTCATAGCTTCCGCTGAGTCTATTAGAGTTTAGACTTTAATTTACTTCATCGTTATGTTAGCAATTGGATTTTTGGTCTAGACGATATGCCGTTTAGTTTGGAATTATGTAATTTGAGTTTAAACTATTAGGTTTAAATAAAGTATTATTTCTTTATTGTGAGTTTTGATATATACTACCTCGGGCAACCGAGATGGTAGCATCCTCATGTGCTAAGGAGGTCGATCTTGTGAGGCTCTTTGGTATATGAGGGTGTTACAAAGTGGTATTAGGGCGAACAATTTCGGAATCTAAAACCAATGAACCCAATGAATTAAGAGCGTCTAATAAAATGAACCGGGGTAGGAGTCATAGGGAGCTAACGCAATGATTTGGGAGACGTCCCAAAATCGCAACATGCCCCTATAACTCTTAGCCGGTAACAACGGGGAAGTGTCGGGGCGTATCTGCGTACTTGATGTGAACTCTTATATATGATTATTGAGAATGATGTGAAGTGGAGGTGGAGTATGTGTTGGAGTAAGTGTCCTCCACAATAGTGCATTTATATAATAAATCTCATTTTGGAATATTCGTGAGATAACTAGTATATTGATACTCCACGTCAGTTGATTAATGTAAATCAATAACGATCAGCTGACTAGAGTTAAACGTTATTGTCGTATTACGACGGTGGTCGACTGACCCCTTTCGGTCACACCTATAGGATGAACCCAAATAGAAACTAATTATTTGTATACGATACAGTTTAATTAGTCCTTTACATTTGATATATGTTTTGTTACGAGAGTTATTTATTGAAAATTGAGTTAGGAACTCATTCGGGTTACGTTTATTTGTCAATTACACGATAACTGACTGAATAAATTTTACGTCTTATTTTAATATGATTAAATAAGATTTAATTTAGCGATTAATTGTTAATTCATTAAATTAGTTGAGGTTATGCATATATTTTGAGGTAGAGGTGATTAATTAATTATGTTTACAAGGGGTTGTAAAATAAATTAACTAGACATTGTGGGACCCATTATATATTGATATTATGGTAGATTATCATTTAAAAGTTGAGTGTATATTGATTATTAATTTGAGTCATATAATTGTTATATGATCAAATTAACACTTAATTATACTAGATAATTAAGCAAATGATTATAAGTATTTGTGGGAAAAATATCAAAAATCAAAATGGACCACATTACCTAAGTGGAGGCCGTATTCAATAGTGATACACAATGATGATTGTTCATTTCTTGTATCACATTACAACATATTGATTATGACATATTATGACATGAACATCATGATAAACAATCCTACACTCTACCATATTGCATGAGATTAAAATAAGCAAATTAAATGGTCTCATGAGGTCTACATGGACCGGCCATAGTGCTTATAAAAGAGCACTATGGGTGTTCATTTTTGTCTAATTCATTCTTGCTTGTTTAGCCATCTCTCTAAAACCTCACATCTCTCTAAAACTCTCATATATACTAATATTTTCCAAGTATTACTAGTGTAGTAATATACTAATATTAGTAGTTTTATTTTCTTACTTATTATCTAGTTAATAATAAGATAAGATTATTTGGGTTATCTTGGGTGCAACTTAAAGGAGGTCTTCTAGTTTGAAGATTCTTGGAGGATCATCCATTTCATAGCTCAAGAACAATAAGAAAGAGTTCTTATTGTGCCCATTCTATATCCATATTAATGTGAGGAAATTTCTATTTCTCTTTATAATATCTTTATATTTGCATGCATGTTACATAGATCATTAAACACTAAATTAACAAGTTATTTAGTAACTAATTATAGGAGTCTAATTTGGGTCTATGGACTTTCATGTGATATCACAGCTAGCTTGTAGCATGCATGATTAATTTAAGCAATTTTATTAAGTTATAAGATAACTAATAAAATCAAAAATTAAAGTTGGTGTTGAAATTTGGTCAAAAACTAAAGTTGGTGGTCAAATTAGGGTCTATGGACCTACTGATTTCAAAATATTTGTGGTCAAATTTGGTGATTTTACGGATTTATTTGCTATTTATTATGATTTATATCTTTTAAACCGAGTTAACATGCATTTTTATGTTAAAAGTTAACTAAAACTATTTGCATGTTGATTCTGGCTATGAAATTTTAATAGGATCTCACATACATGTCTTAAATACTGTATGTAAAATTTTCTGATTTTTAATTAAGTATTGCATGTTTATTTATTTTTATGAGATAAAAGTCAATAATATGAGATTGTAATGTTCATAAAATTGAAAAATCCTTTTCTGGTTATGAAAGTTTTTGGTAAATTTAACATTCTGATTTATATCATCTTGGTGAAATTTCGTAATTTTTTTCACTATTTTACTATATTTAATGGTTTTTATTTGATAAAACCGTTAAATACAAAGTTATCTGTTCATAAAATTATTTTAAACTTTTTGGGCAAATGTATTTTATTTTTGGAATTCCTGGAAATGTTCCAGAATGTATAAAATTTTAATTTCAAATTTTTATGATGTTTAAATTTTATTTTGGGTTTATTTCATAAATGTTATGATTAAACCTCTATATTTAGCAAATACGATCAAATCAAACTAATTAAATACAATCAAAATTAGTGGGGAATAGTTTTGATTTCTAAATAAGTTTAAATAATTAGTTTGAGCTTAAATACGATTTAAGTGTTGATTATTGATTATTAATAGTTAGAAATTGATAAAATCCATAAAACCGAGCTAGAATGAGCTTGACAAGTGTTAAGGGCGATTTTGGCATGATTTTTACAACATTTTATTTATGTTTTTTATGATGAATGAGTGAATGTCATTTATTTATTTTAATGCAAGTTGCACCTAGTATGGCCTAGATTATTTTTAACTGGTATTACCCGTAATGTAAGGGAATACCGATTCGGTTGTAATTTATTGCGATCTCGTATCGCGTGTTTGTAATAATTATTAATTTCATTTATAGAATAAATGTATAATAGGAATTTGCTATGTATTCATTTGTATATTTGTAATTATTTATTATGAAGACAGAGATTCCCGAAGTCGGTGTTTCAAAAGACAGTGCCATTTTGGAGCATATTCCATGAAGAGGCAAGGGACCAAGGAGTTGGTTTCCAATTTTTTAATCATCTAGTTAATAAGATTAGCTAGGTGGCCATATTAGGATTTATTAATTGTTAATTGCTTGTTTATGTTTTCCGCTCATGCCAAAATCGCCAACATGCATTTTTATTTCTCGATTGTCAATTCAACGTTATTTAAAATTCGCCGACTTAGTTCACTTATAGGGAATTAATAACGAAATTGGCAAGAACTCTCACACAACTTAAAATGAATTGAGATTTAGCCTTACCAATTAAAGTAACTATGAATCCCGTGTTCATTAGGACAACCACAACGTGGACCTTTTTACCTCGGGTAAGTAGGGTGATGCGATCACATGCCTAAATTGGGTTGGTCTCAACGGGATAAGCGTTATCTCGGGACTAAGAGACGGGTTTAGATGAAATCCGTCGATTGAGAATTCTAGGAGTAGAATTAATCAAAGTGTTGACTTACCGTTTATTACATAAGGGTGACATAACATTTTCATTTTTATCTAAAATGCGGGTCTCGGAATCGCTTATATAATTTCGTGAGGGGTCATTATATGAGTGACTTGTTTAAATTTTTTTTACAAGTAAAAATTGTTTAAAACATTGAATGTTAATATTTCCTAATTTTGTTGTAGTAATTCAATTCACAAATGGCAAACAATAACAACAATACCGTTCAACTTGGCAAAGACTAATGGCTAAGGTCCATAATGGAGAAATTCATCTTAAAAGACGATGGATCTAATTTCGTCGAGTGGGAGCAAACGATTAAGAGTGCGACGTTATCCGATAACGTCTTACACTACTTGACTAAAACCCCTCCCAATGAACCCGGCCCAAGGGCCACTAATGCGGCCAAAGCCGCCTATGAGGAGTACTTGAAAGTATCAAATGACGTCAATATGGTCTTGATATGGTCAATGTCCTCAAGTCTTAAGCAACAATACATCACCCTAGGAGCATATGAGATATTCTCGAGGGTGACCTTGGCGTTTTATCAATCACCCGACATACGCCAATACAATGCTGTGACATGGCTTTTTGAAGCCAAGCTAGACAAGGGCCAAAAGGTTGGCCCACACGTGCTCAAGATGGTTGAGCATGTGGACACCCTAGAGCGTCTTGGGGTTAAGATTCCAAAGAAGCTAGCGGTTGGCCGCATCCTTCACTCACTTCCTCCTAAGTTCGCCCAAACTAGGGCGAACTATAACATGCATGTCATGGACAAGAGCTTTCATGAGCTCCATGCCCTCCTTACCCAAGTCGAAAGGGATATGGAGGCAAGTGGGAGTGAAAAAAGTGATGTTCTTTCAATTAAGTTGAAGAACTTAAGCCTTGGGGTTCAAAAGGGAAAGGGCAAAGCTAAGGCCAAATTTAAGAAGCATGGGAAAGGAATGGGCAAAGCTATAGTGTATAGCAATGCCAAGGCTAAGGGCAAGAAGCATTCCGACGCCGAATGCTTTTATTGTAAAGGCAAGGGACATTGGAAACGCAATTGTCCCAAGTATTTGAAGGATAAGAAGGACGGATGTGTGACACCGTCAAGTATAATCTATTCTTCTCTCTATATGATAGATATTAACTATGCTTGCACTTCTACTTGGGTATTTGATATCGGATGTGGTTCTCACCTTTGTAATCATTTACAGGGGCTGAAGGACGCGCGGGCACTAGCCAAGGGTGATGTAGACCTACGCATGGGCAATAGAGCAAGAGTAGCCGCCGTTTCCGTAGGAACTTATGTACTCACCCTAGCTAGCGGTCTTGAATTGTATTTAAATAATTTTTATTTTTTACCCTCCTTGACCAAGAACATTATCTCCATATCCGTGCTTGACGCGGAGGGTTTTTCTTTTGTAATCAAGAAAAATAGTTGTTCATTTTCTTTTAATGATGTATTTTATGGTAAAGCCGTCTCTATTGGAGGTATTTATGTTCTAGATAATGTTAATGAAGTTTATCATGTAGAGAGTGAGAAGCTCAAATTAGGTGAACCTAATCAATCATCCCTTTGGCATTGTCGTTTAGGTCATATAAACGAACGACGCATAAAGAGACTTGTTTCAACAAAACTTCTCAAACCATTTGATTACGAATCTTGCCTTTTGGGCAAGATGACTCGTGCTCCTTTTACGGGAAAAGGGACACGAGCCAGTGAGGTATTAGGCCTTGTACATACGGATGTGTGTGGCCCAATGACTCTCCAAGTTAGAGGTGGTTATAACTATTTCATTACCTTTACCGACGATTTGAATAGATATGGATATGTCTACTCAATGAGGCATAAGAGTGAAGCTTTTGAAAAGTGTAAAGAGTTTCAACATGAAGTAGAAAACCAATTGAATAAGAAGATTAAAACCCTATGATCCGATCGTGGTGGTGAATATCTAAATTATGAATTTAATTCACACCTTAAAGACAATGGACTCCTCCTGGCACACCTCAACTAAATGGAGTGTCCAAAAGAAGAAACCAAACTTTATTAGATATGGTTCGGTCAATGATGAGTCTCACAGAGCTTTCTGATTCGTTTTGGGGATTTACTATCTTAACCGCAACTTTTTCACTAAATCGTAGCCCGACTAAAGCAGCAGAAAAGACTCCATATGAGATATGGAAAGGAAAGGTTCCTTATTTTTCATTTATGAGAATTTGGGGTTGCGAGGCGTATATTCATGACAAGTCTAACGACAAACTCGCACCCAGATCCAACAAATGTCTTATTGTAGGGTATCCTAAGGAAACACGTGGTTATTACTTCTACAACCGTCACGAGGACAAAGTGTTTGTGTCTCGTGATGCTGTCTTTCTAGAAAACGACATCGTTTCTAATAGACAGAGTGGGAGAAAGTTTGAACTTGATGAAGTTCAAGAGCCACAAACCGAAAAAGATATAGAGAAAACGTTCTGTCTTCGTTTGAATTGGTTGTAATTCCTAGAAGGTCAAGTAATTCATCAACCTAACCGTTACCTCAGATGCATCGAGGAAGATGGAGATTTATTTCTTTTTGAAAGTGATGAACCCACCACCTACAAGTCGGCTGTTTCTAGTCCCGACTCCACGCATTGGCATGAGGCCATACGATCCGAAATGGATTCGCTGTGCGAAAATCATTTATGGGACTTGGTAGATTTACCTGAGAAGGTACGACCTCTTCAGTGCAAGTGAATCTACAAGATCAAAATCGGCATAGATGGACATAATAATGTCTACAAAGCTAGATTGGTGGCGAAAGGCTTTACTCAAGTTCATGGTTTACACTATGATGAAACCTTCGCCCCAGTCGTTATGCTTCGATCCATTAAGATTCTCTTAGCGGTTGCCGCATTTCATAACTATGAAATTTGACAAATGGATGTCAAAACCGCCTTCTTGAACGGGATTCTAGAAGAGGAAGTGTACATGACACAACTTGAAGGTTTTGTGGATAAATCCAACTCTAATAAGGTGTGCAAACTTAAGAGATCCATTTATGGTCTTAAGCAAGAATCGAGGAGTTGGAATCATCGCTTTGATCATGTTATTAAACAAAACAGTTTCACTCGAAGTGTCGAGGAGCCATGTTTATACTTGAAGTTTAGTGGGAGCAAAGTTACTTTCCTTATTTTGTATGTGGATGACATAATTCTCATTGGGAATGATATACCAATGCTTACTTCTACAAATGAGTGGCTAGGGAAACATTTCTAGATGAAGGATTAGGGAAAGGAAAAACGCATTTTGGGTATCCGGATCTATAGAGATAGATCCAAGAGGATACTAGCATTAAGTCAAGAAGCTTATATAGATAAGATTCTTGATCGATTCAAAATGAAAGACTTTAAGAAAGGCTTTCTTCCATAGGTCATGGTATCACTCTGAGCAAATCACAGAGTCCTACCATTACCAAAGAGATTGAACGCATGAAGTTGATCCCTTATGCTTTTGCAGTTGGATCAATCATGTATGCTATGATGTGTACTTGCCCCGACGTTGCATATGTATTAAGCATGACGAGTCGTTATCAAGCCAATCTAGGTGAGAGTCACTGGATAGCCGTCAAGAACGTCCTTAAGTACTTACGAAGGACTAAATATTCGTTCTTGGTGTTTGGAGGAGAAACTGAGTTGCGTGTAAAGGGTTACATGAACGCTAGTTTCCAAACTGATATGGATGAATTAAAATCCCAATCCGGCTATTTCTTTATGTTGAATGGAGAAGCTGTTTGCTGGAAGAGCTTCAAGCAAAGCGTTACTGCAGATTCTACAACAGAAGCTGAGTACCTTGCAGCATCAGAGGCTGCAAAGGAAGCTGTGTGGATTCGACAATTCATGGAAGGTCTAGTAGTAGTCCCCACCGCCGCAGATCCAATCACGATGTATTGTGATAACAGTGGGGCTATCTTTCAAGCAAAGGAACCCAAGTCTAGTAACAAGTCTAGACATGTACTTAGGAAATACCATGTAATTAAAGATTACGTGGAGTGGAAGGAAATTGATGTATGAAAGGTTGGGACAGATGATAACATCGCTGATCTTCTAACCAAACCTCTTTCAAAGGCTAAGCATGATGGTCATGTCGTCGCAATAGGATTAAGACGAGTACCTGAATTCCTCTAGATTATATGATATGTAATAGTTCGACTAAATATCAATACTTTGTTTTATCTGAATTGGTTTTATGAAAAGTTGAAGACAATTCAAGTGAACAAGATAAACTTAGTACTATTGTCCCTAGTGACTCGTGAGAGGTGATGTCTCGTAGTGACTATATTGTAAGTCAATCGATGGCTAGTTCAGCGTCATAGGGTCATGGAGATGACTGGTCGTTTACATAGGCAGACTGTATGACACTCTATCGGGCAGTGACCTCTATATAGGATCCCTTATCCAAAATTGTTGAAGCCTAGTTGTGGCAGGATTTTTGTATTATTCCTAAGAGTCGATTCTTTAGACTGGCGACCATTTACCTGAGTTGGTTGTGTAGTTTCCGATTGACCCTGGTTTTTGTCCTAGGTCGTGCCGTGATAGGAGACCGATGGGCATCTTCTGGGTCATGGTGATCTGCATTATACAGTGTAAGTCGGGTCAACAGGAATTGTCCACCCACGTTGGGTATTAACATCTTCGAGCCACTCGAGGAGTAGTGACTGGAAATGTAACACCCGCAATCGTGGCCTATTTTATTTTTAATAATATTATATTAATATTAGTTAGCTTAATTTTAGATTTAGATTAGAACTTAACTTTCCGTGTGTAATTTAGCAAATCCGAGTCCATTTTCGCACTCTACTCGGAATTTCATGTGGGTTACGCCTTGGGTTACATGTTGGGCCTTTTCCATTCCCTACTCACCCAACCTAGCCCATACTCTACTCATTTTTCCACTCAACTTTTCAGCTACTATTCACTCTCTTTAACCTTACACAAACACACCAAAACCCTAACCACCATCACCATTGTTGAGCTTTAAGCATTCCCACACAAATCCCACCATATCTCACTCAATTCTTACCCAAATTCCTTGATTCTTAGCTAGTTCCTCTTCCTTTCTTCTTCTCTTTCTTTTAAGGTAATAAAAGTCCCGTCTTTGTCACTTTTGTTTTATCATCTTTTCCTCAAGGTGAAATAATCATCTTTTTATATGAAATTGTAGGAGGAGACCTACAAGATCCGGACCGGGACTAATATCTTGTTGAAGAAGAAGAAGGAAACTAATTTGAAGACGCAAAAAGGTAACGGTGAAGGGTTACTTGATATCAATATGTGATTTAAGTGTTAAATGTAATTTTTATTTAGTGAAAGAAGAATTCCTTGCCTTAATTTCATATGGATATGTATTAGTTGTTCATTATATGTATAAATTCATCTTGTATGATTATCTTTCACTAATCTTATGTTAAGTTACAATTATTTTGTTAATTATGTCTACTTATCTTGCTTGAACTTTAGTCGGGCAATAAATGTGTCTTTGGTTGCCTTAATTGATCTTATGCAATGATTGGTTATGACTAGAATGCATCTAATGTGATTTGTTGATCATAAATGATGATTGGAGTAAATGGTTATCAAAGGATTTGGAGTAATTGTTGTTATTGTGTGTTGATTTCGGGATCTGTCCCAGCCGGCCCCCCGCCGCCGGTCACCCCAACAGGCTTGAAGCCCCTGTTGAGAAAATGGACAAGTTTGGTGGATTATCGAGTAATGTAAATCCCAGCCGGCCCCACCGGCCGCCGGTGGCCCCAACCGCGTGGGCACCACTGTATATTTTGGTTGATAGTTTGTTGAACTGCGTGCCCCAGCCGACCACCCCACTTCCGCCCCAATCGGCTGCCGCCTCCACCGGCTGGGAGTCACACCTCTTACCTTCCCTTTGTTTTAGACCAAGTCTGTAAGTACTAGCCGGCCCCACCGGCCGCCGTTCCCCCTGACCTGCTGTGACTCATTGCACTGACTCCTTTTCGTAAAATGATCATATCTCGTTCGTTACTTGCTTTGGGCGTGTGACCTACCGTTGGAACCGTAAGAGGATAAGCTATCACTTCCATTTGGAATTTCTGCATTTTCATGTCTAGAACTATAGTTATGACCATTTGAAGTGGACCCTTGTTTTAGTTAGTTTCCAAACTTGTTGTTTTGAGATGAGATCTATGTTTCTTATACATTATACTTCTTAAATTTGGTCTAATGCTTATGTAATCACGTATTGTCTCGTGTTCATCATTGTTACCTTTATATTATGCTTTATCACATGTTTGGTGACGGTTTTTAGTATGTTCCCCCCTTAAGTCGGTTTTGCCTTATGTAATAATTTGAGCACTACTCGTTGAGTGCTTTGAACTCTCATTTCCCGGCTACACCTTCGTGCTCGTTAGACAGGAATGTTGTATCCTTGCGAGGTGGTGTCATTGCATGTAGCGTACTAGCTTGACTTTTGACTATAGATCTCTTTCCGCCTCTTTCGTGTGTTTTAGCCGAATTTAGGGTACTCAACGTCTTTGTATGATCGAGTCTTGGATGTGGAACGTCATACCACATGTCGAATTGGGAAACGTCTTGTCCCGAGAGTCTGGCCAGGTTTAGGCTAGGACCGTATTATTATCATCGTCTTACCGAGAGGATTAGACTCTTGTGTGCGCGAAACGTCTTATCGTACACGGTTCCGGGGAATGTCTTACCCGTGGACATGTTTGTCTAGGTCTTGTGTGTGCGAAACGTCTTATCTTACACGGTTCTGGGGAACGTCTTACCCCGTGGACATGTTTGTCTAGGTCATAAGTATACAAAATGTCTTATAGTATACGGTTCAGGGAAACGTCTTATCTCGTGGACTTCCATTGACTTGTCTTGCTATTGTACATGATGCTAGTGCGTGCCATTTACCGTGAGAGTTATGTTGTCATATTCGTATGTTTGGATGGTTGTTTATAAGTTGAATTATACTTGAACATTGAGTTGGACTATTGCATGAAATAGATGATTGAATTGGTTTGTATGTCGAGTCTCTACCTTATCAATTATATGCCACTAACGGTGAGTTGTAAGCCCTAGTGTGTATATAAATGCCTAAGGGTGTCTTTCCCCAGTCGGTTCATAATCTGATGCTTACTGTTTGGTATCCCACATGCCTTTAACATATTATTTTGAAATGCATGTTTGTAATTCACGTGACCCACTTGTATATATATATGTCTGTACATCTTAATTATCGTTTATGTATGTTTACTTGTGATATGGCTCGGAGAACGCGGAGTTACTCCTCACTGACTGTGGCGTTCATATTTTATGAATGTACAGGTTGCTTGGCTGGATCATTTCTTGTTTTTGGTTCGGGTGTGAGCTAGCGAGCGTTGGCATTGACGATTCACCCTTAGACGTTCTTAGCTAGTTTATTAAAAAAACATTTATGCTTGACTACGTTTTGAGAGACTATGTCTCCTTGTAGTATTTTATACTTTAGTCGGTATTCATTTGACATTCCTCGTACTTTTCCTTTGGCATGTAAAAAGGTTTCAAAAATCTCATATTTTCGGCTATTTAATTCGCGTGCTTGTTATGTTTTATTTCCCCTATCGCGAGGGTTGTCACAGTTGGTATCAGAGCCTATGACGTTCCCGACGCACACACGTGAACCCTAAACCTAAATTATAACTTGACCTTGAAATAATAAATGAGAGATGGGTAGAAAATTAAGGGCTTTATTTGGTAGTCTCTATGATTGTGCTAAGTGTTAGGACTAACCTTGTTTTGTTTGTGCATCTTATGAAGATGGTTAGACCTTGACTTGTAGAGAATGTCATTTTAGAGGCTCTCACTCAAGTCCTAAGAAATCAACAAGATGCGGCCCATGCTTATGCTAACCAAGCCCCTCCTCTTAGAAAAGACCATCACCAAGGAGGTTATGCTTGGTTAGCTAGTCAAATATCTAGGAGCAAGACCGAGCCTTATGGTGGAGAACCGGACCCTACCGAGCTCTCGGAATGGTTCCGCGAGATGGAGAAGCAATTCGACTTGTTTCAAGTCCGAGAAGAAGACAAAGTAAGGATTGCAAAGCATTTTCTTGTGAGAGAGGCCGACAACTGGTGCTCGATTACTAGTCCTACCGCTTCTCTTGAAGTCAATTTCAACTGGGAACGTTTCAAGACTCTCGTGGAGGACTGATTCTACCCCAAAGAACTCAAACAACGAAGACTCACAGAATTCATCGGTTTCAAGCAAGGTGACTTGACGGCTCAAGACTTCACCACTCAATTCAACAAGCTTGCTCACTTTGCACCAAGACTCATTAAGGATGATGAAGACCGAGCTTTTTACTATCATAATAAGCTTAGTGCCTTGCTCCAAAGCAAAGTAAGGAGGAGCTCTACTTCTTTCGGAGAGTTGTATGATGATGCCCTTTGGGCCGAAAACTCCATGAAGGCCATTAGAGATGAAGCGAAGATGAAGAATCCCTCTCCTTTCCCCTCTTTCAATCCAAGGTCAAACTTCCATGACAAAAGAGCTTTCACTCCCTCTTCTTCTAATGCCTATGCTAACAAGAGGCGTTTCAATGCTCCCTCAAACGCCAATGCAAGAGCACTTGCTCCTTATCTCCCTCAAGCTAACCCAAATGCGGCTCCTAAGCCCAATGCTCCCCCTCAAGCTCAAGCTCAAGGACGAATTTGTGACGGTTGTAGGAAACCCATTCACTCCGGAGTTGGATGCTATGATAGGCCCCTCTTTTGCTTTTTATGCAAGAAGCCGGGTCACCGCTTCCGTGAGTGCCCCGATCGTAAGACTACCGCACTCGGTGCCAAAGCTAAAGGATCCATCTATGTACTCAGCCGAGCCGAAGCCGATACTCACCCGGAGGTCGTGACTGGTAGGTTCACTTCCTTAAATCAACCTCGTCTCCTTATTCCGTCTATATCTTTTTCATCTTATCGTGATCATTTGATGATGTCTCCTAGTGTTCCTTATATCATGTTTGCCTCCCCTATTCTCTTGTAAGGTAGTTGCCTTATTAGATGATGTAAGGAGTTAGTAGCTGTGTTTTGAGGATGCTTCAAATATGGTACGTACCCGCCCTGCTGAGCTAGTTTCATGTTTAGTTGATTATAAGGAATTGAGGATAAGCTTAGGTTGAATCTCTCTTTGTGGCTTTAGACTTTGGAGCTTGACATTGTAATATCATTTTGAGGATCGAAATGAGCGTTGTAATAGTTCGTTGTTGTTGAGGATTATAGTGATTGCTGTAAAGGTTATTTGGGAATTTATTGGCTTTAAATGTTGGACCCTAACAGGAATATTTACTTTGTGGAATTTGGATTTGGTGACCAAACTTTAGGAATATTTTCATAAGCAAAGACCGATGCATTTTGAGTTTTAATGAGCTAATTAATTTGATTAATGGTCGCATTGCCATGTGTTTGGCAAAATATAAGTGATTTGGGATTAGTACCTGATCTCTCTTGAGGTATTGTGATTTGACTTTTGAGGATGAGAAAGTCCATTGTAAATTTAGGATAATGAGTTTTGGAATAAATTGGATCAAAGGATTTTTATGGTAAGGACCGTTCACCTGTGGTTGTTAGTAGATATGGTCCCCTAAGATGAGATATCTTTGGTTAGTAGTTTCAGATAGAGTGTGATGGATCTAAGGATACTATAGTACGTTAAAGGACATCTCATGAGATTACAGATTATGGACTTTGCCATGTCAATGGACCTTAGTCGATGCTAATTAGATTTGAATGATTGGGTTAGTGACTTGAGGTCTCGTGGTTATGAAAGATTTTAGTAGGAATCTAATGATTGAAAATGTTGGGTGTAACTTGGGTAAATTGCATTCTCTTGAGGACTAGTTTATTCGTGAAGTTGGTGATGTCGAGTTGCGAGCGACCTTTGAATTATCATGGGTGAGAAATAGGTTTGGATTTCATCCCTCCCTTTTCCCCCTCGAACTGACCCTCGCTCAATTTGCTACTCTTAAATCTTTCCCCTTTTGGCCCATTTTACTCGTTGGACGTACCTCTTAGTATCGTGATTTGTGATGTTGATGTTCGAGTCGCTGTATGCACATGTAATGTCTTGTTATTTTAATTTTATCCTTGAGAAAACCTTCAAAGTTCCAAATTGTATTTCTAATTTAACTTTTCAAAAGAAGTCTAAAGATAGACTGTGTACCTTCTTTTTGAAGAAAATGGATTTCTTTTGCTTTTATATTTGGATTTTGCGTTGGTTGGATGTTTGGACTTGTTACAGGAGACGTCTGGTGACTAGTCATGCACTTACAAACGCTTGTTTTGATTTTCGATTTCACTATTTCGACATTGATTTGATTTGGATAACTAGAGTTCTTGTTCGTGACATGCACTCTTTTGATCCATAAATAAAGCTTCGTACTTATGAAAACTCTTCTTAAACCGTCTTCGAGGAGAACCTCCTTTATAAATGCTTTTAAATGCCTTTCCTTGAAAAATCTTCGTGCTAATTTTGAAAACCGATTTTTGTCCTTGTGACTTTTGTTTTCTACCCTCAAGTTTCAAGGGCGAAATGTTTAAAAGGTGGGGTGATTGTAACACCCACAATCGTGGCCTATTTTATTTTAATAATATTATATTAATATTAGTTAGCTTAATTTTAGATTTTAGATTAGAACTTAACTTTCCGTGTCTAATTTAGAAAATCCGAGTCCATTTTCGGACCCTACTCGGAATTTCATGTGGGTTACGCCTTGGATCACATGTTGGGCCTTTTCCATTCCCTACTCACCCAACCTAGCCCATACTCTACTCATTTTTCCACTCAACTTTTCAACTACTATTCACTCTCTTTAACCTTACACAAACACACCAAAACCCTAACCACCATCACCATTGGTGAGCTTTAAGCTTTCCCACACAAATCCCACCATATCTCACTCAATTCTTACCCAAATTCCTTGATTCTTAGCTAGTTCCTCTTCCTTTCTTCTTCTCTCTCTTTTAAGGTAATAAAAGTCCTGTCTTTGTCACTTTCGTTTTCTCATCTTTTCCTCAAGGTGAAATAGTCATCTTTTTATATGAAATTCTAGGAGGAGACCTACAAGATCCGGACCGGGACTACTTTCTCGTTGAAGAAGAAGGAAACTAATTTGAGGACGCAAAAAGGTAACGGTGAAGGGTTACTCGATATCAATATGTGTTTTAAGTGTTAGTTGTAGTTTTTATTTTGTGAAAGATGAATTCCTTGCCTTAATTTCATATGGATATGTATTAGTTGTTCATTATATGTGTAAATTCATCTCATATGCTTATCTTTCACTAATCTTATGCAAAGTTACATTTATGTTGTTAACTATGTCTACTTATCATGCTTGAACTTGAGTCGGGCAATAAATGTGCCTTTCGTTGCCTTAATTGATCTTATGAAATGATTGGTTATGATTAGAATGCATCTAATGTGATTTGTTGATCATAAATGATGACTGGAGTAAATGGGTATCAAAGGATTTGGAGTAATTGTTGTTGTTGTGTGTTGATTTCGGGATTGTTGTCCCAGCCGCCGCCCCGGCCGCCGGTCACCCTAACCGGCTTGGACCCCCTGTTGTGAAAATGAACAAGTTTGGTGGATTATCGAGTAATGTAAGTCCCAGCCGGCCCCACCAGCCGCCGGTCCCCCCAACCGGGTGGGCACCCCTATATATTTTGGTTGATTGTTTGATGGAGTGCGTGCCCCAGCCGACCAACCGGGTGCCGCCCCCACCGGCTGCCGCCCCCACCGGCTGGGAGTCACACCTCTTTCCTTCCCTTTGTTTCCGACCAAGTTTGTAAGTCCCAGCCGGCCCCACCGGACGCCGGTCCCCCTGACTGGTTGGGACTCACAGCATGACTCCTTTTCGTAAAATGATCATATCACCTTCGCTACTTGCTTGTTTTGGGCGTGTGACTTACCGTTGGAACCGTAAGAGGATAAGATATAACCTCCATTTGAAATTTCTACATTTGCATGTCTAATGCTTATGTAATCACGTATTGTCTCGTGTTCATCATTGTTACCTTTATATTATGCTTTATCACATGTTTGGTGACGGTTTTTAGTATGTTCCCCCCTTAAGACGGTTTTGCCTTATGTAATGGTTTGAGTTCTACTCGTTGGGTGCTTTGAACTCTCATTTCCCGGCTACACCTTCATGCTCGTTAGACTGGAATGTCGGAGCGATGTGGTGTATCCTTGATGCTCGTATGCATGTTTTAGCGGGGATATGACGATGTTGTTAGGAGGTCAACGCAATGCGTTGATCAATCCAGCCGTCAAATGTTTTATCCTTGTGAGGTGGTGTCATTTCATGTAGCGTACTAGTTTGACTTTTGACTATAGATCTCTTTCCTCCTCTTTCGTGTGGTTTAGTCGAATTTGGGATACTCGACGTCTTTGTATGATCGAGTCTTGGATGTGGAACGTTATACCACATGTCGAATCAGGAAACGTCTTGTCCCGAGAGTCTGGCCAGGTTTAGACTAGGACCGTATTATTATCATCATCCTACCGAGAGGATTAGAGTCTTGTGTGTGCGTATCGTCTTATCGTACACGGTTCCGGGGAATGTCTTACCCCGTGGACATGTTTGTCTAGGTCTTGTGTGTGGGAAACGTCTTATCTTACACGGTTCCGGGGAACGTCTTACCCCGTGGACATGTTTGTCTAGGTCATAAGTATACGAAACGTATTATCGTATACGGTTCAGGGAAACGTCTTATCCCGTGGACTTCCATTGACTTGTCTTGCTATTGTACATGATGCTAGTGCGTGCCATTTACCGTGAGAGTTATGTTGTCATATTCGTATGTTTGGATGGTTGTTTGTAAGTTGAATTATACTTGAACATTGAGTTGGATTATTGCATGAAATAGATGATTGAATTGGTTTGTATGTCTAGTCTCTACCTTATCAAGTATATGCCACTAACGGTGAGATGTAAGCCCTAGTGTCTATATAGTTGCCTAAGGGTGTCTTTCTCGAGTCGGTTCATAATTTGATGCTTACTGTTTGGTATCCCATAGTTCTTTAACATATTATATTGAAATGCATGTTTGTAATTCACGTGACTCACTTGTATATATATGTCTGTACATTTTAATTACCGTTTATGTATGTTTACTTGTGATATGGCTGGGAGAACCCAAAGTTACTCCCCACGGACTGTGGCGTTTATATTTTATGAATGTACAGGTTGCTTGGCTGGATCATTTCTTGTTTTTGGGTTCGGGTGTGAGCTAGCGAGCGTTGGCATTGACGATTCACCCGTAGACGTTCTTAGCTAGTTTATTAAACAACTTTTATGCTTGACTACGTTTTGAGAGACTATGTCTCCTTGTAGTATTTTATACTTTAGTTGGTATTAATTAGACATTCCTCGTACTTTTCCTTTGGCATGTAAAAAGGTTTCAAAAATCTCATATTTTCCGCTATTTAATTCGCAAGCTTGTTATGTTTTATTTCCGCTATCGCGAGGGTTGTCACAGGAAATGCGTGGCCACGCTCGGAAGAGATCTCTGGTAGTTTTTCCGGTCAGCGAGTTACTCTCCCAGATCGAGAAACTACTCTATTTATATTTTTCAATCGCTAGTGCGACCTGAAAGACATCTTGAGATGAGTGGGAGGATGTGACACAAAGAGACAAGAGAATCGGTAGCACACAACTTTTCGAGACAAGTGGGAGATTTTGTTGGAGAAGGAGTTCTCTGCAATAGTGTGGCTACATGGACAACTTGTATCGGGCAAGTGGGAGATTGTTGGAGTAAGTGTCCTCCACAATAGTGCATTAATATAATCAATCTCATTTTGGAATATTTGTGGGATAACTAGTATATTGATACTCCACGTCAGTTGATTAACATAAATTAATAATGATCAGCTGACTAGAGTTAGACGTTATTGTTGTATTACGGCGGTGATCGACTGACCCCTTTCGGTCACACCTATAGGATGAACCCAAATAGAATCTAATTATTTGTATACGATATAGTTTAATTAGTCCTTTACATATATATTTGATATATGTTTTGTTACGAGAGTTATTTATTGGAAATTGAGTTAGGAACTCATTATGGTTAAGTTTATTAGTTAATTATACGATAACTAACTGAATAAATTTTACGTCTTATTTTAATACGATTAAATAAGATTTAATTTAGTGATTAATTGTTAATTCATTAAATTAGTTGAGGTTATGCATATATTTTGAGGTAGAGGTGATTAGTTAATTATGTTTACAAGGGGTTGTAAAATAAATTAACTGGACATTGTGGGACCCATTATATATCGATATAATGGTAAAATATCACTTTAAAGTTGAGTGTATATTGATTATTAATTTGAGTCATATAATTGTTATATGATCAAATTAACACTTAATTATACTAGATAATTAAGCAAATGATTATAAGTATTTGTGGGACAAATATGTTGGAGTGAGTATCCTTAACAATAGTGCGATCACATAATTAAATCTCAATAATAAGAATACAAAGGGATGATGAATATTATAGTCAACTGGTCAACATAAATCGGTAACGATTGGCTCAATTGAGTTTAACGTTACTGTCGTATGACGGTGGTAATCATTTGATCTCTTGAGGTCACACCTAAAGGACAATCCCCTAATCATGAACATCAATTAATTGTATATCGATACAGATTAATTAATCCCTTAAATTGAACTAAGTTTATATTAGTAAGAATTATATCTTATTGTAATATGCTTAAATAAGATTCATTTTAGTAATTTAATTGTTATATTATTAAGAATGCATTATGTTTATGAAACATCTGAGATAAGAAAAATTGGTTGATTATAATTTCAATTAGTTGTAGATTCTATTAACCAAATATCAGATGACCCATTTTATTTACATGTGATTATAAAATATGACTTAAAATGTTAAGTCTAATTTATTTGTTATGAAATAGCATTTAAATTGGTTAAATGCACATTTATAAGCAAAATTACATGTTACATGTCACATGTCACATATGTGACAAACGACAAAATGCAAAAATAAAATGGACACCCATTTTATATGGGTTCACCAGTTTTGGTGGGTATATTAAGGGTGATAATTAGTTGATTTGTTTAATGGGTAAACATAATCAGTTCACCTAAAAACCTAGTAACCTCCCTATTGTACTGTTAAGAACAAAAGCAAACTCACCCTTACCCATGCTCTATGGGTGGCCGGTCCTCATGTGCTCAATAAGGAGATGTTTTCTCCTTATTAGCATGGACTTGATCTCATATGTTTCGATGCACTTATCTCTCTAATTACATAACTTCTCAATCTACAAGAATAGCTTAAGAAGCTTTCAACACCTTATGTTCTTAAATCACTAATAATATTACTAAGAGTAGTTATAGATTTATTAGTAATATATATTAAGGGAATCTCATATATTATACATGTATGTTAATATTTGAGAGATTAAAGATTGTCTTGGGTGCAACTTATTAGAGAGTTCTTATACTTAGAACTAGGAGTTCATCCTCATATTACTAGCTCAAGATCAATATTTGAAAGGAGTTCAAATATTGTGCCCATTTTATGCATATTCAATGTAAAGAAAATGTTTCTTCTTATCTTTGTGTTATTTTGTTATGCATGCATAAGATCCACATAGTTTAAGAGTAAACTATTAATAAAATGATATTAGAAATGTTTAATATTGACTTTAAGAAACTTACAAGAGGTATCAAGAGTTTTGGTTGTTGCATGCATAATCGATTTATAGTTTTTTCGAGTTAATGTAACTTAAAGAAAACTAGTAATTTGTGTTTTATAAGATAAAATGACAAAGTCATTTGCATGTCAATATGTTATGGTCCTAATATGTTTATAGGTCATTTTGATGATTTATAGAAATTTATATTGCTCAAATATGATTTTTAGTGTTTTTATTACATTTTAATGAGTAAAATGATGTTTAAAATGCTAAAAATATTTAGACTTATCTTATGAACTTTAAATATTTACACAATATCACACATGCATTTTACTTACTGTATGTAAAATTTCGTGTGAAGTGGACTAATTTATCATGATTTATGATTTTTATATGATAAAATGATATAAATGAAGGTCAAATGGTTTAAATTACTTCCGCTTTTAATATGACCATGAAATTTTATTATGTTGTAACATCAATGTTTTATTGACATACTCCAAACTTTCAGACTGATCTGATTTGTCTAGCATGATTTGTGAATTTTTAATGTCAAAATGGCATAAATAGTGACTTATTTAGCTAATATAGCTCAAATAAATTTCATGTCAAGATAAATTTATTCCTGGTTGCATAAATGTCCCACATTTCATATCTAAAGTTGAAAATTTAATTTTATTAACTGTGACAACCCTCGCGAATGCGGAAAAATAAAACATACAAGCATGTGGAAATCATATAGCGGAAATATGAGATTTTTAAAAACTTTTATACATGCAAGGAAAGAATACGAGGAGTGTCATATATTACAAACTAGAGTACGAATTATACCACACCAAGAGACGAAGTCTCTCCAAAAGGTTAACAAGTAAAAGTGATCTTACATAATAGATGGGGTATTTTCGAAGTAGATAGGGTATTTTCGAAATAGATGGGGTATTTTCAAAATAGATGGGGTATTTTCAAAATAGATGGGGTATTTTCAAAATAGATGGGGTATTTTCGAAATAGAATTAGCAACTAGCTAAACAACGTCTAGAGGTGTTTCATCCAGGGACAACGCCCGCTAGCTCACACCCGAACCCAAAATAGCATAAGCAAAAAGCCATCCATGCAAGCAACCTGTTCATTCATGAAAAACATGAACGCCACAATAAGTGGGGAGTAACTCCGGGTTCTCCCAGCCATATCACATTAAACGTACATAGAAGGAAATACAAAAGTAGAGCATGCATACATATAGATATACATGTGAGATACGATAAGGATAGATAGGCAATTCGATAAATAATGATAAGAGCATATGGAATACAAATCCGAATCCATCATGTTAATTAAAGACTCGGGGAAGACACTCTTAGGCAACCGAATACGCTCACTAGGGCTTGCATCTCACCGTTAGCGGTATAAGATTGATAAGATTGAGACCCGACAGACAAACCAAGTCAAGTCATGCGATGATCACATAAATCCAACATATTATCATCCATTCACGAACCAAGACATTGACGGTGCCCAATCATGCAATGACCATGAACAATATCATGAAATCACGCATTCAAGAAAGACACAAGCGACAGATTCACGGTAAATGAAACGCACTAGCATCGTGTACATGGCAAGTATGATTAAAAGGCATCCACGGGATAACGCATTTTCCGGAACGCATACACGATAAAGCATTTCGCGTATGTAGACTAATTTCCTCCTGGTAGGAACGATAATTAAACGGCTCCTAATCTAAACCTGGCCAGATTCTCGGAATCACATTTTCCGATTCGACATGCGATAAAGCGTTTCGCATCCAAGACTCGGGCTTATAAAATGTATGCCGAGTACCCCAAATTCGGTAGATCAATTCACGAAAGAGGCGGAAACACAGCCCAAGCCTCATAACAAGCGGTACGCTACTGCAAAATAACACCACCTCGCACGGTATACAACATTTGACGGCCGGGTCGAAACAACGCATAGGTCTACACTCCCAACAACGTCGTCATATGCCCCACTAACACATGGCATTTAAGCAGTAGGATACCTCTCCGTTCGACAATTCCAGCCTTACGAAACGGGAAGGTAGCCAAGGGAATGAGAATACAAAGCACAATACAAAATAGTGCTCAACACGGACTCATTTGTAAAAACCGACTCAAAGTGGGAACATATCGAAAACCGTCACTAAACATGGGATACATGCGAAAGAGATATCATATATTCAAAACGTGAATATTATAAGACATTACGTAAAATTATACGATAAACCGATCATGCGAACTAATATAAATTACGAGTTTTAGAAGTTGAAGGAAAAATATACAGCCGTGTTCCAGGCCGGGCTGGAGACCGGCGGCCGGTGGGCCGGCTCAGAACACAGGCAAAATCCAAAAACAGAGGAAAAGGGGGCTGGGCCGGTCAGTCGACCGGCGGCCGGTCGGGGGGGGGGGTTGGGTTGGGGGGGTACCGGCTCAGACAATCATGCCAACCTCAAAACTTCAAACACGATGTGTTACAGGACCGGTGGATGGCCGGCGGCCGGTGGGCCGGCCTGGAGCACCATATCATGCAAAACCCAAAATTCCAAATGAGTTTCTGATGTGTTCCCAGCCGGTGGTCAGACCGGCGGCCGGTCGACCGGCTGGGAGCACTTCTTCACCCGAGAGCTTCCAAAGCTCAACCAATTCATTTCAAAACTCAATTATACTTCTAATAATCAACAACAATCAATATATATCATCCATATTCATCATATAACATCATTTACTAATCATAGCATGGATTCTAATCTTCCTAATCGTATTCTAATACGATTTTCTAGCATATAACATGTAAAACACGTAAGTAATACCGAGTAACCCTTCACCGTTACCTTTGAGCGTCTCTAATGATCGTCACGCTCCTCTTCTATAAGAAAATAGTCTTTGTCGGGATCTTGGAGGTCGCCACCTACAATTAGATCGCAAAAAGATGAATAAAGTTCATCTTGAGAAAGACGGAATGCTTAAAAAGCGAGCAAGACGATAATTTTATTATCAATACGGATAGAGGAAGGTACGGGAGGAAGAATAAGATAAACTTACGTAAATTCTATCGAGTAACGAAGAAACTACGCCAATTCTAAGCTTGAAATCAAAGAGGGAAAAAGATGAGCTTTCTTAATGGAGAAGAAAGGGGGTTGTGTGTTTGATTTGTGTGTAATGAAGAATTAGGTTAAGGAAGGAGTAGTGTGAGTTGTGTAGGAAAAGTCAAAGACGATTTCCAAAGTCCAGAAAAGTCAAACTAGACTTAAGACAGCTTTTTCATGAAATCTCGCAGAATTTCCAAATACGAACTCGGAAATTCTAAATTCGACTCGGAACTTAAAATTATAAATTATAACTTAAAATTACTGAAAAGATTTCGTAAAATATTTCTACTAGAAAAATAGGGTACATTTCCGGGTGTTACAATATAAGTTCTATGAAACTTCTAAAGTTTCTAAGTATTTTGAGATTTTTAGTGAGATAATGTGTGTTTTTTCTTATGAGATGTTCAAGTGGGTATTCAAGAGGAAAACATCCCCTTATCTACCCACAAAGCCGGCACCATCATGGGGAAGGATGGTTCTCTTTTGCTTTATGCCTTATCAATGTTTGTAGTGTGGCTATAGGTATTTAGGCTAGTGATGATTATGCCTAATCTTGATTAGAACAACATTAAAGCCTAAACACTACCCTACACACAAGCAAGCCGGTTTTGATGTGTTACATTTTGTGATTTTGTCATTTGTCACACATGTGACATGTGACATGTGACATGTGACATGTGACATGTGACATGTGACATGTTATCTCATAATATAATTATGTATTTAACTAATTTAAATACAATTACATGTCAAATAAATTAAACTTAACATTTTAAGTAATAATTTATGATCATATATATATAAAATGGGTCATCTCATATTTGGTTTATATGATCTACAACTAATTGTAATTATGATCAACCAATCATGCTTATCTCAAATGTTTCATAAACATTAATCATTCTAATATAACAATTATATTATTGAATCTTATTTAGTGATATTACAATAAGATATATATTTCTCACTTGTAAACTCGTCATGTTTAAGGGATTAATTAATCTGTATCATTATACAATTAATTAATATTCTTGATTAGGGAATCTCAAGGAATCAACTGATCACCACCGTCATACGACAGTAATGTCAAACTCTAGTAAGCCAATCAAACCGATTAATGTGGATCAGTTGACTATAATGTTAATCATCCCTTTGTATTCTCGTTAATGAGATTTAATTAAGTGATCGCACTTTTGTTGAGGACACTCACTCCAACAGGTGGGACGTCAATTTCACACGTCCAACCATGGTGGGATTTCCAGTTTTTTTTATCTCACCATGGTGGGACAACAATTTCACACGTCCAACCATGGTTGGACGCCCAGTTTTTTCGTCCAATCATGGTGCGATTTGGAGGGAAAAAAAATCATTAATTTGTTTCTTTATACAAACTATTAACACATATTTAAAAAACAAACAACAACAAATAAACAACATCACATAACTAAAAGTTTTTACAACAAATCTAACAAAAAAACAAACAAAAAATTATATACAATAAGAAACTAACAACAATCTATTAGTTTAACTAAAAGTTTACAAATTAAACCAAAAACTAACAACAATCTAATCTATGTGGAAATTATAAACCAAAATAACAATTTAATTTACAATAAATCAAAGGATAAGTAACTACATCTAGGATATTAAAAAAAAAACAGAAAAAAAAAAAAGAGGAAACATACCGGCGGCGGCAGGGCGGCGGCGGCGGCAGGCGGGGGCTGTGACAGGCGGGGGCTGGGGCTGGGGCTGGCAGGGACGAAGCCAGGATTAAATAGTTCCCCGGGCCGAATTTTAATACGCTAGTTGTCACTCGTAAAAAAATAGAAAATTTTAAAAAAAGTGACAGCAATGTGGGTTAAACCCACAACCTCTGCATATATCAAGGCACCTTTATGCAAAGTAAAGGAACCATTATGACAAGCTACACTATCTGCATATTCTAAGTAACTAATTATATATTACTGCAATCAAAAACACTACCCGGGCCATGGCCCGTGTTGGCCATGCATTGGCTACGTCACTGGGGGCTGGGGCAGGTGGTGGCGGTGGGGGTAGGTGAAGAGAAGTTGGTTGTGTTTTGATTTTAGTTGTATTTGGGAGAGAATAAGTGTAGAGAGAGAGAAATGACAAGGGCAAGATACGTCTTTTTTATGAAAAACATTGTCGATATTTTCTAAAACGTCGTCGATGTTATACAATCCGGTATTTTAATGGGACACATGATTTCCACTCCTCAAAAAGCAAGCCCAACCATATTTTAATTAATGCTAATATATCCTTCTCTTTTAGTCAACAATAAAGATATCTTTAAATACAAGGTCTCATATGCGACCGTTGTATACCGCGTGTTTTTGTAAAATGTGACTTACCACTTAGAAAAATATAGTCATTTTTTAGCTATAAAAAGTGGTTATTATTTAAGCAAAAATGGTCACTATTTGTTAAAAAAATGGTCACGGTCAATTGATCGCACCGTACGACGGTCTCATAGGAAAATTTGTCATCTTTAAATCCATCATTCAAAACATTAGTACTATTTCTCCCCATTTATTTACTCACTCGTTTTTTTTAAAATCAATACCTGTTGATTCTTTCTATTCTACATTAATATTCATTAAATTCTAACGGTTAAACTCATATTGATCCTCCTATAGTCCTAATCAACTACTTCAACCATTTTCTAGCATCTTATAGCATGTTCAGGAATTCAAGAATTCATTTATATCTGTTGTGCATTTTTTTTGTTTTTAATTTCTCATACATGGACGCTAGTTGATAGGGTCTCGAAAAATAAACCCGGCAAAGTACTGATTAGGCCAGGCCGCGGGTATCATAAAACTCAATCACCAAGTTTATCATATCCTTCTACGGACCATTCAAGCAAGTCCACTGTCGTCCCCACCACGCTTATGGCCGTTCTATTACCTTTTTTTTTTTTCTGTTATGAAAATAAGTAACATGATCAGCAACAACATTAGCCTGAAGTTTATAATAATCATATGATAATTAAAATAATTAAAATTTAAAAGAGAATCATTTCACTATGTTATCCAAGCTGTACAATTGATATATGTATTTTCCCCCCTATTCCGAGTTTCCCTTAAAACCAAGTATTTTGCTTAGTACTACGTACAAGATAAGCCACCAATGGCACCCCAAAAATCAGATAATAGATAACTTAAAAAAAAACAAGGTAAAAAATGGGGCCTAATGCATGATGCATTCTCTATAATAATGTACAAAATGTGTAAGCCCCCAAAACTCATGCCCATTGCATTGGCCTCCTGTAAACCATTGTAAGGCGTATAACGGCTCCATAATAGCTTACGCACGTCATTTAACGATAAACAACAAATGACGTGTATTAGCTATTATAAAACCATTGTACACTTTGCATCGATTTATTTCCAAATGTATTCTTGTTGAGGTTGATCACCAAAAAACTTCAGCCGCCAAGGACATCGCCATCTACCAGTTCCAATACACCCTTTGAAGAGGGTATCCTACAAAAACTGCAGTAATAGTTGTTTTGGTTGTGATCATGTTTCTGTCATAATTGTCATTCATCATTTTGTTTTGCTTACTTATCTTCCATAAAGACTCTGTGCATGAAATCCCTAAACCTTTTGGAGTAGAGCTTAGGATCCACAGCTGAAATAGATGTCGAATCCACTTGCAAGGATTTGTAAGCATGTTCTAGTTTTTTGCTGATATCGTAATCTTGGAGGATGTCAATGATACCAAAGTATAAGATGACCTCAAATACTTCTCCGCCATCACCAACACTACAATGTACGACACCTCGTGGGGTCCTATTTCCTGAATGCGACTCACCTTCAATCCTCGAGACACGCTCTGCGCGCGCCGGCATGTTTGCACCTAACCTGATGAAAGGTCTCCTATAATTCAACAAGATACAATTAACATTAGTGTGACAACAACAACAGTAACAACCCTTAACCTCAAACTGATTTTGAGGTCGGCTAAAATGAAATATTATTCTAAAAATATTAATGACGGGTATACTAATGAAACGGATAATATAAAAAAGATATAGGTAAGCACGATAAATAGTAAGCGTTCGGATAAAGTTAGGAAAGTCATTAAAACGTCTAAAACTTCCATTTTTAGCATTAGCCTATAAAATCACTAATATTAGAACAAATTCGACCGTAATTATATCAATAAGATGTAAGTTATTGATTATGTCAGTCAATGACTACGATACCAAGAGTTTTTATATCCTTAATTGCCAAATCAAATATACAAACAAAGTGGGCTTAGTTCAAGTTAGTGATTCCATGTATCTATCATCATCTGACTACTTCCTGGAAATAAATCTCTTAGTCCGGCCGTTGTTGGCCATTTATAATTTGTTTAATGTCCGACGGACATCAATTACATTATTCTTTCTTGATTCCTTGGTGACATATTCTAAACTAAGTCTAATTAACCAATGCAATTATTAAAATCTGACTAATTCCACAGTTTTAAAATGTTTATTCTGTAAGATGCGTGCCATTCCACATTGTCTTCCCTTATTGGAAAATGTGATAAGCCTAACTCTAGGCAGGAGCAGCACAACTTTCGAAGACAAAATAACCATGGACTAGTAAGTAGTAACGATGTTCAGGAAGTACTAGGTTTTTCAGCAAAGATCATGTAAAAAATTGATCACTAACTCATTATTACAATGGAAACAGAGACTCACAATTTTTTAATCTGGGATTATACGAGAACAAAGTAAAATAATTCAATATAACTGACTGCACTTCTTTCTACTGTGAAGTAGCCGTCATCCTATATAATTCTGAACTCAATTCACATTATAGATCATTTGGCATTGAACGCGGGGTAAGACTACATACATTTGAACCCCTGCCCCAATACCAGGAGTCCTTGAAGCACTAGAGTTATGTTGTTGTCATTTGTGTTATCTCGAAAAATATAATTGACCTATTAATTTAGATAAAGGGCATATACTCATGATATTAGATATTATTTCTAGCCATAATCGTGGAATGGGTCGTCGCATCGTTTCTACGTAAATATATGGCCACTATAACCTTCCAACATACTTTACAATTTGGTCACAGTTAAGTGTTGCGGCCCAAGTGTATCAACATGCATAAACTACATGGACCGGGTCAGCAATAAATTTGTGACTTAAAGGGGAGATGTTGGGAAACCGAAGACGTGGAGAAAGGCCAGCTGCTACTCAGCTAATCATATAAGCATCTCTTTGATAAGAATGAGTTACTGGCACATCACTACTTAAACATCCAGCCTATACCATACAGCTATTGATCCAGTTGAGCAATTTAATGAATTATTCAAACCTTGAGAAACAGACAGCCTGTCATCTCTACCAATTATGAATTGCTCCAAAAACAATATAATAAATTTATTATCATTGGAAGACATTAGAAATATATTTGGTTCAGAGCATAACAATCCTTGACCACATATCAGACTTATTTAATCTGACAAACCACGATATTCCTTTCTTCTAGATTTGGTCATTAGGTCAATTGGTATGGTTTCATGGAGTAGTTGATAGATTCTACGGAGTAATATTTAAAATGAAATTAATTTCTTGTGAAAGTACTTACTTTCCTTCCATGATCCAGTCTGTGGCCGGCATTTCTGATGTAAGAATCTCGTAGCCTTGAGGACTTTTATCTTGATGTGTTGAATTCCCTGAAACAACCAAATTCAGGTTAACAGAAAAAAGTAAGCAGGAATATCTATGTCACTATTCGGTTCGGAGTATCCAACATGGGTGCACATCCAAGTGTTGGACTCGGCTACTCATGAAAGTCCTCATGTTTTTAGCTTAGAATGAAATGTCCAAGTGACATACCTATGTCTAGAGTATCAATTGTTGGACACGTGTATGCCATGTCATACGAAAAGTTGAGTGATATAGATGACAATAACAAAAAGGTTGCATGAATAACTGAGATCCCAAATAGCTATACCATTAGGTGATGATGCTTGCTCGCAACTTGGGCTGTCATCGCGAAAATGAAGGCCAACCAAAAGACTATAATCCATGATTTTCTCTGCTTCTAAGAATTCACAATCTCTATCAACTTGACTGCATTGAGTTACCAAAACGTAAACCATATCTTAGGACAAAGTAAGTGGGGGAAGCAGCCAAAACATAATGCCTAAAGGTAGCTGGGAACTGACCTCATGAGCTCTTGGAACCAAGAGTGTTGCAGTCGAAATACAAACTTGAGGTCAAGGTCTTTCAGAGTGGTAGTCTCATCAATCTCCCCTTCAGGTTTGTCAATTGACCGGCCATGGGACGAACCTTTTAGATCAAATCTTTTATGAATACGATATTCGGAGTGAAACAAATTTCCCATCACAATGAACCGAGTCTAATAGGCCACAAAAATTAAGTAACAATAAGCTTTTCAGCACCTCAAGTTATTTCAACCAGTTATCTGATTACAGTAAGATTATACCTTTTGACCCCCAACTGGTTTGACACAATGCACCCCAAAAAATTTCGTTATCAAGGTGTTAGGGTGCCTGGAGACGTGCTCATAGTACTTGGGAAGCATTTTGATGAGTACCTGACAAGGAATAATTTGAATGAACAGTAAGAAAAATCAGAACAAGGCCATCCATCAAGGATGAATTAGGCTCTCGAAAGACCGTCTCGTATATTAAATAAATGTGAGACCTTATCACTTCATATATGTGTTTGGTCATCACCTTTCATTTCGGTTTCAATACACAAATACACAAAATGTCCTGCCAAGAATGTGATTGTTGAATGTGGACAGAGCTGATAACAGACGACTAACCTTAACCTCAGCCTTCTTGACCGTTTTGATCATATATCGATCATCTTGAGTGAGGTAAAAGCAACATCCACTCTTGCCAGGGGAAGAAAACTCTCTTAAAGCATCGCTTCCACAAATAGCTAGCATATACTCAGCTGGATCGTTTCCAAATAGTTCTCTTAAATATCTACAAATAATCACACACCATCAGCATTTGTCAAAAGGATCACAATTCAATCCCATATAGATAATATAGATACCTGAACACCAAGGGGCAATAATCTTTCCATTTAAAATCAACAGATTGATGTGGTGGTGTGTGTTTAGATCCTTCTGGGGGGAACCTAGTCCAGTATTTTTCCTTGGGCTCAAAATCAGACGCCCTCAAATCTCGCGTTTTCATAGCATGCTTCCCAACCGAATGCCTACCCAAAATTTAACATACAACATCCACAATCAATAAAACAATCCAAATGGAGTACAACACAAAACGACAGTAACAACATATACACGATAATGTCACTCATATGAGACGATTATTTCTTGACTTCAGTCAGCAGATAGATTCAACAAGAGTCCATCTCTCATGGGACTAATTGATCAAACTGAAGGATAACAAGAAAAACAAAGCAATTGAAGATTTGCAGTTCTAAGTCTTACTTCTATCAAATTAAGCAATGACAACAAAACCTCGTCAATGACGTAAAAAAAAAGAAAAACACAAAATCAAAAAATTGTGCTGACCTAATACCCAATTGCAAATTAAGCATAAGCTCATAATTCTTATGGCCTCTAGAAATAGGATGTCCAGGCTTCTTAACCTCGTCCCCACCGCCACACCAATAAGGCCTCGGACTAAGATGATTCCATTGGGTAGGACTAGCACTCCTACTCAATGAACCATGTGTAGGACTCTTATTATTATTACCATTCTTCAACAAACCACCATATTCATAGCCTCCTAGATTCAAGCTACCTTCCTTATACAACTTCTTAGCCTCAACAGTATGAATAATATCACAAGTAATCTCCCCGGCATCCTCATCCGCCTCCCAAATACATATCCTCGGAAAATTCACCCCTCTTTCCGACACACTCACCCGTCCTCCTTCAACAACCTTCTTCTCCCCGTCCCCCTCCCCCTCCTCGCCCACATTGACATTAGCATTATTATCCCCCCAATTACCGGCATAAGTGGTCCCATCGGGCCGAGTAAAAACCCCGGCCCCACTAGGAACACCACCTTCCCAACAACCTTGATACATATTCCCATTAGCCCAAATCAAAACCCCTTTCCCAAAAATAACACCATCCTTCCAATTCCCAACATAGACATTCCCATTCTTCCAAACATACTTCCCTTCACCATGTTGGACATTATCCCTCCACTCCCCTTCATACTCATCACCATTCGCATAAACCTTGTGTCCCCTCCCATGTTTCTTATCCCCGGCCCACGTCCCGCGATAAGTATCCCCTTCCGTCCCAATGTAAGTCCCGCAGCCGCTCATCCGGCCGCCGCTGAACTCCCCCTCGTACGTCGCCCCCGAAGGCCACGAGAATTTCCCCTTCCCTGACGCCTTCCCGCGACGCCACTCTCCCTCGTACATACACCCGTCGCACCATAAATACTTCCCGTGGCCGTGTGGCGCATTGTCCGCGAACCCTCCTGTGTACAAGTCCCCGTTTCCGAGCACCCTCTCGACGTCGCCACCGTTTGCGGATGAGAGTGATTTGCTCAGGTCTCGAGCCGAGAATGATACTGGGGTGACCCGGTTCAAGCTCGGTTCGGACCGGCTGTTGGACATTGGAGGTGCTGCTGCTGACGGCGGAGGTGACGGAGAGGATGAGACGTCGTCTTCCACCTCGTCGTCGTCGTCGTCGGAAGAGCATTGTGACGATTTGAGAGATTGGTCGTTGCTGTGGTGGGTTCGAATGCAGAAGGTTTGGCTTCGTCTTAGACTTTTGAACTTCATGGCTTTTTCTGGGATTCTGTATTGTATTTGTTCTAGAGATTGGTGTTTTGCTGTCGTCATTACTTTGATTTAAACATACCGTCTATATTTGAAATCTGATGACAAAATGTAAGAAAAACAAGTAGAAGAAGAAAAAGTAATGGTTAAGGAGAATAAAGAGATGAAAAAAATGAAAGAAGAAGGAGAAGAAATGGGAAAGTGGTGGAATGAAATGAAGGGAGTAGTGGCCTAGCATTACTATTACTACTACTACTACTAATGTACTAATGTTGATATGACACTTCTATAACATGTTGTAAAAAGGAGCATATACGGTGACGGAGACACCTAATTTGTTCAAGTGCTAATCCAATCGCAAACTTGAATCTCCTTTGATTTCTTAGGATTAATTAAAGATTTGTAAGGATTATGGTTAGACCTGGCAAAACTGACCCGACCCGAATAACCCGACCCGATAAGGCCAACCCTAGACCCGAAAGCGACCCGGAACTGCTTGACCCGAGGATGACCCGAAATTCGAATTGACCCGACCCAGACCCAGACCCGACCCGAACCTTGACTGACCCGAAATAGACCCGACCCAAAATAACCCGACCCAAAACCACCTACCCACAGACAACCCGATTTAAAATGATCCTAAATGACCCAATTTATTGTGATTAGGGGTGATATACTGATAATGAGACGAGACAACCCACAATCAGCTCAAGCTCGGCTTGGTCGAAGTCGGCTTGTGCGAGTTTGGCTCGACGTCGGGCTTGACTTGAAAACTAACTTGATCATTTTTTACCTGAAAATGGCCTAAATAAATCGGAAATGAATCTAAAATAACCCGACCCGAAATGGCCCAAACCCGAAATGGCCCAAACCCGAAGTGACCAAAACCCAAAACTGACCCAAACCCGAAAGTGACCCGACCCGACCCGACCCGACCTGACCCGAAAGGTTGAGCAAACCCGATATGACCCGACCCAAACTGACCCGACCCAAACCCGACCCGTTTGACCCATTTGCCAGGTCTAATTATGGTCATGCTAATGTTATGTTGGGTGAAACTATTTTGTTCTAGTCATGTTTCGAGTTTAAGATGCTTGATTCAGTTAACTAGATGTAAGAAGAAAATAGTTTATAGAGTTCTGTCTCACCGAGTATGGAAGTTTTTGTGACTGAGTGCGATTTTTGTTTGTCTATTTCACTTTTAATAACATTGTATACTTTGGAAGTTTCCTATTTTGACCATTTGTTGATATGAATAATCAAGGCGAATTTGAGAATTATTATGTGTTTTTGTCGCACATAAATGTGAGATTAAGATGTGTGTGGTATGCTTAATTATCAAATAAATTTTTGTTTAATTTTTTTTCTGGTAAAAAGTATATTAATGGATGATTTTTGTGTATTGACAATGAACAATAATCGAGTACATATATACTAGTTGTACAATCGAGCTTAAGGAAATTAACGAAAATTTCTTTCGAAGGGGTTGGGGTTGGGATTCGGGTTGTAGGAGGTTGAGGCTTGGGCGGGTTGTTTTTAATAGAAACAAATGTTATAGGCAATGTGGGTCATTGCTGAAAGGGAATGGGTGTGGTGTGCTGCTTAGGGTGAGCTCAAAGTTGATGAGCTTCTCATGGCTGGCTTCTAAGGTGATGGGTTCGTTGCGAGCACATGTTGCATCAATGATAGGTTTGAAGGTTTTGTAGTCAAGGCTACGAATGGTTTTGTCAATTATAACCTTAATGTCCAAGGGTCTCCTCATGATAGCTAGTTCGGCAGTGCATGCTTTGACGCTATGCATGTATTCGGTTACTAGGTGTTTTTCCGAGGGATGAAAGTTGTTCTTTTATTTGGAGGATATTTCCTCAGGAGGATTGGCATATGTAGTTGCTAGGATGGCACAAGCCTCAAGGTTCGTTTTTGCTTGAATGACAAGTGGGGTGATGGTAATGGGGGTGCTGCCGAGAAGATTTCCAAAAAGGAGTCGATCTTGGCGTTTCCGAGTGGCGAAGGTACGGTTCGGGATAATTTTGTTTTCAACGGAGGAGATGGTTTCGGTGGGTATTTTGGTTTTACCATTAAGATACGAGCAACGTCATAGCCAAACGAGGTGATGGTAAGGGGGGTGAGTTTTTCAGCCATGAAGAGGTTGACAAGGATGAGTGGTGTGGTGAGGTTTTTTTTATTTTTATGGTGGTGGTGGTTAGGCATATAACGTGAGACAGTTGCTTGTTGGTTGATCAAGTCGGGATTGTTGGAAGGCGTTATACCATATAAGAGAAAGAGTTTGACTGAATGATTTTTGTGTATTAACAATCGAGTACATATATTCTAGTTGTATAATCGAGCTTAATGAAACTAATGGATATTCTAGAACCCAAAATATAAGGAAAGTACAAAACATTGTGGTAACGTTTACAAAATTCTTAAAAAAGAAAATAACGATTACAAAAGATACATGATGAAGTTATGTAATCGTAATATTTACGAAATAACTAGATGGAGATTTAGTAATATTTCCAATAAAATCTCGGTATCAAAATATTTTCAATATATTACTGGTAATATGAACTTTTTGACAAAAAAAAAGCACAACTAATTTTTCAGCATTAATGAATAGAGTGATGTGAATTTTTTTTTCTTGTCTCTTATTCTTAATCAATCGAGTGATGTGGAAACTTGTTTTCCTCTCTCTTATTCTTAAATTTTTCGCCGTTTGTTCACCTATTTTATTTTGAGATGTTGTAGTCATTTGTTTACCATCTCTATTCTGTATTGTATTTTAAGGTGTAAATTGACCTTCAACTCATATTTTAGTTGAAGTTTTATCCGAATACAATGACTAGAAATAACGATCTCTTATTTAATTGGATTTTGTGCCAACACAATTTCTTATGTAATTGGTTTTACACTAGATTAATTTTAAATTGCCTTACATTTACCTAAACACTCCCCCCATAACTTTTATTGTTATCCATATTTTAGCGGGAGACATATATCTTTGTAATTTAAAATTTTCCACTATCCAGTGTACAACCCTGAATATAAAATAGTTCTGCTAAACCTATCTTGTAACTTTTTTTCTAAATAAACAACAAATAGTTTTTCCGCTAAGAAGCTAAAAAAAGCTACTTTATACATATAAAGATATGATTGTTACTTGAATATAACATGCATGTGACATTGTGTATACACACACCTTTAACCCCGGATCAACTTTGTTTTGCATGTATTTTAAACCAAATATCTTTATTTTACGTAGCAAATGCTTCATATTCGTTATACTCTCTATTTGACCTCTTTCGTAGAAAAGGAAGCAATTAAGGCGATTTTGGCATGACATTCAGCATAAACAAAGGCGTTTTGACGATTGGCATCCTAAGACGGGAATAAGGAAGCCAAGGACAGGGACTCATAGATCAATAAATCAATATATAGGATGTTCCCAAACCAGACCTTACGGTCTAGGATTGGGACTTGCGGTTTTAGAGGAAACAAGAAGGGAAACTAAGGCTCTACATGGTTTGAGCCTGAACTGCGCGGTCCAAACAGAGAAAAAGCTCGATACGTGCAGTCTGAGCCTGGACTGCACGGTCCGCACTGAATCTCGCACGTCCTCTAACTTCTGCTAAACCTATCTTGTAACTAGTATAAATACCCCCGATGAGAAAAGAATTTAAGGATCTCATCTATATAGCTTTTAGATTAAAAAAAAAAACTCCTAATTACATTATTTAGATTATAATCTTATATTATTTAGCTTAATCTTCCATATTTAGTTGTAAATCTTTAATTACTTCTTAATCAAGTTATAATTGGAGATTTTCGTGGGTTTATATTGAAGATTAGTAACATATTCTTCATTATTTTTGGGGTTTCTTCTATTTTACTTCTTAATCTTTCTCATATTTTGCCTAATTAGTTGGTATAATTCTTAATATCTCTTTAATTATTCGTTAATCTTCCATTGAGTTTGTTAATTATTTTTGTTAATCATCATGTTTTCTCAAGTTAATGATATTGCTATTGTAGTTTACATGTTAATTACCATGATGAGTGAGTACTCACTCCCACTAAGATTAGTGAGGGATTATAGGTGTAATTATGTTAATCTATGATTGTTGGGTTTTATTGTTGATTAAATGTCTCATTTCCAACTTATGCATATGACATATTTGATACATCATCATGCAAACACCTACCAGCAACGTGTTCATTCATTAAAAATGAATGTCACAGTCAGTAAGGAGTAACTCGGGGTTCTTCCAGCTATATCACATTAAAACAAACGTAACCAAAGCATATAATCATACATCATCATACATATATAAGTTTCATGCCAACGTTTATATTAACACAACATATTATCATCATAAGCATGTGAGAATCGTTAGCAGAATGATTATCATACTACTCAAGCCCAGGGAAGACTCACCTTGGCAACTATATTGCTACTATACGGCTTGCATCTCATCGTTTGTAACCATATAATCGAAGAGGTTGGAGACGTGATACACAAGATAATAATAGGCATTCAACCATCCAATACACATCCAACAAACCATCATGTGAATCAAACATACTCTCACGGTAAATGAAATGCAATAGCATTTGTACATTGCAAGACAAGACGATTCAAGACTCTAATCCTCCCAGTAGGACTACGATAATAATACGGTGCTAGTCTAAATCTGGCCAGACTCTCGAAACAAGGCGTGTACTCGATTCGACATGTGGCAAAGACTCGGCCAACAACATAGAAGCTGAGTACCCCAAATCCGGCAGGGCAGCCAACGGCAGATGCGGAAAGAGAATAAGAATACAAATCTCGGCAGGGAGGCCAACGAGAAGGTTGTCACAATAACGAGTACTCATGCTTCGGCAGGGCGGCCAACGGAGATGAGGCGTCGAGTAAAAGGTCAACCAAGTACGTTACATGCAATAAAATCACCTCGCAAAGATACAACATTTGACGGCCGGGTCGATCAACGCGTTGTGTTCGCCTCTCAACAACGTCATCATATCCCCACTAACAAACAATAGAATGTACATGTATCGCTCCGACATAAAGTCTTACGAGTATAAGGGTACAAACGGGAAATGAGAGTTCCATATCATCCAATCAAACAAGACTCAACAGAATACTCAAGGTATACAAGACTTATTTGACTAAGACATGTGATTACGACATACAAAATGCGATATAATGATAAACATGTTAAACATGGTCAATTCATACTTTGAAACCGCTAATTAAACATGTAACGGTAATATATACGTATATAAACATATGAGTGAATATAACGTGATAGATATGTCGTCAAGATAAGAATAATAGTATAAGCAAACCACATCCATATGTTATATTCACTGAAAAACTCAAAATAGTAAAACGGACGTCATTTACTCATACAGACTCTAATTAAGGTGATTCAAAAGCATAAACCGCATATTTTTCCGACGCCGAACCAGCTGTCAATTGTTTTAGAAACATTATGGGTCCTGGGGTCCATCCCGGTAGGGACCAAAACGTCTCGGCCGGTACGGGGCAAGGAGGAGAGGGAAGCGGGTTCGTCCCGGTCAGGCACCAATCTTTCCCGGCCGGTGTGAGACTTTCTCGGTCTGGAACAAGTTGGTCCCGTCCGGTACAAGTCTAGGAGAGGGCTGGACTTTTGTCCTATAGGGTTTTATAAAAGTTGGAGGACTGTGAGATATTATGGTATGAAAAGGAAGAGAAGAATGAGAGGAGAATCATGAACTAAAAACTAGAGGAATTGGGTAAGGGATGAAGGAGATATGAAGATTTGAACTTTTGAACTTTTGAGAGTAAGAAATATTTTAATGGTGGTTAGGGTTTATGAAAGAGATGAAGGAGGGTGAGCGTTGTTGCTGAAAAATGAAGGGGAAATGAGGAGTTTTAGTGGGTTTGATTTGGCAATATGAAAAAATAAAAGGCCCAATACTCAACTTGAGACTTTAACCACTTTGATTTCCGAGTAGAGTCCGATTACGAACTAATAACGGACTGAAATGCGACAATTTCTACCCAATAACTTCAATTCCGATTTAAGTCTAAATCAAAGCTAACTAAACAATATTAACAATAATTAAATAATAATAGGATCTAATCGCTAATTTCGCGGGTGTTACAATCACCCCTCCTTTTAAAAAGTTTCGTACTCGAAATTTGAAAGCAGAAAACAAAAGCTACTAGGACAAAAATCGGTTTCTCAAAATTTTACATCCAAAAAATATACAAGGAATGGTATTTCAAAAACAAGACCCTTTTCCAAAAAGGTATAAGGAAAGTTTTCGAAGGTGTAAGTCTCCTTATGTGGAACGAAATAGCTCTTGTTGTGGACACAAGAACACTAACATTCCAAAGCAAAGACATGATCAAAATAGAATCATACGCTGATAGGAGCGGAACTAGTAATTAGACGTCTCCAATAACGAGTCCTAGCACCCGACCAAACGCAAAATCCAAATTAAGAGTAACATAAATCCATTTTCTCAAAATGAGAATAGAAAAATCCATTTCGAAAACTCTTTTAAAAGGATAATTTCTGTGTTAGGTTGTGAGCTAAACTAAACCCTGTTGTCCAGCTTAAAACCTAAGCATGTGCTAGGCTGTGACTTAGTTCTTAATCATATCTAGCTTGAATTAGGGAGTTGAACATGTGTTTGGCTCTTCTAATCGAAGAGAGTTGTGGATGGTACCATGTGGAAGCAGTTGGTATCTCGTTCACAATCATATCTTTAATGTTTTTCTTATGTCTAGGTTGCAAAATAAACCCTTATAAACCTTGGTTTTGCTGTTGGAGTTCAGCCCAACTCTTAGGGGTTTTCTGCCTCATTTGGACCACCTTAATTTTGGAGGTACTCCCTAGTTTACGTTGCATATGGGCTCTTCTATTCTTACCCCCAACATAAGGTTTGAAGAAATTCGGTTTGGGTTGTGGCTTAGGTGCACTAGTCTTCCCTTTTTCCAATTTCTCATCCCTAAGGACAAGTTAACTGCCTCCTTAAATGACTAAATGTGTTGCATTTTAACTATAATAGCTATCTTTTCATCAAGCCCCTCTAGGAACCTAGCTATCTTCTGCTCAGGTTTCTCAACAATCTCACATTGCAATGTGAGTTGTTCAAAGTCCCTCAAGTAAGACTCAACATGTCCGAGGTCTTGTTTAAGGTGATTCGGTTTATTAACATGTCTTTGGTGTAGTCTCTTGACACAAACTTGTCTTTAAGTTGCTTCTTAAGCTTAGTTCAGGACTTAATAGGGTGCTTGCCCTCTCTAAGTCTCTAAACTTTCATGTTTTCATATCATAATGAAGCATAGCCCTTATGTTCCATGATAACAACCTTGAAATCCTTCCTATCAGAATATCCTTTAAAATCAAAGACTCCTTCTATGGACCTTAGCCAATCTAAAAGAATCTCAGAATTTAAACTACGTTACTCATTGAAATCAGGAAGTTCTACCTTTATATTTTTGTCATGGTGTCTAGGAGGGCCTTGCTCCAAGTCATCTGAGTCTGAAGCCTCCTCCTCTTTCCAGGGTGTTATTCTACCTCCTCCACTAGGTGATGGTGGTGCTTCTCTGCCACGTCCACGCCCTCTTCCTCAAGCAAAGGGAAGATGGTCATCCAATATCATTCATAACCCTTGTCATCTTAGTGGCAGTCCTGACAAAACCTTCTACAATTGGTTTTGAAGGCCTGTTATCCTCTCTTCACTCATAGTCGTTTTTTGTGTTTTTGTTGTAGTTAGGTGATGGACTCACAAACCAAAGTTCTGATAACCAATTGCAATGAAACTACTCAGAAGTGGAGTGAAAAGAATAAAAATTGAGCTAGGTTACGCACACAATTTTTGTTTCAGTTTTAATGACTAAAATGCTTAAGTAATGAACTAGATAGTACTATTCCAAAGCACACAACCAATTGATAGAGGGTGTAAGCTCAACACTAGCTCACAACAAAGTGTTAAGTCTACAAATTTCAGCACTAAGCAACGGATATATTCAAACACACAGCCAAGAGTCTTAAGACAAAAATAAGGTTTCAGTTCTTGTGTTTTTCATTCAAATTAATTTGTGTTAGGAATTTATGCCTTATATTTGTGTCAAAGACGGATTAAGTTAAGACAACAAGAAAATAGAAAATTTGGTAATTGTCTTTGCTTAGGAAATTATTAATTAATTTCCTAATTGTCTTTGTTTCCTATTAGTGTTGGTTAATTTCCTAATTGTCTTTGTTTTCTAATTAGTCTAGGTCTCTTATTTTAGGGTGTAATAAATCTATATAAAGACCCTAATATTAGCCTAGAATAATTAAGAAGGGGGTGGAGATAATATTTGTGAGCACAATCTTATGAGAGTCGATTTGTGAGGTTCCCTTTGGGAGGAAGCTTCAGTTTGTTCCGGGCTCAAGTAGATTGGAGTTCTTCTGAATTTGGAGATAGAAGGAGTTTGTTCGGATCTTGCTGGCCTCAAGATCGTTTGTCCTTCGTCTCGGCAGAGTAGTCTCTTTTGTCTATTTGAGATTACTATATTTGTTGGTAGAATTGGGTACACGTTTGGCTCATATAGAGCGCGTGTGTATCGGTCTACTGTTGTACTATTATCTCCACAATAGTAAAATTTGCTCTCCTTCCGGGTGGACGTAGCCAGTTATTTTACTGGTGAACCACGTATATCTGTGTGTCATCTTTATTTGTTATTCGCTATATTTTGTTCTTATCACCCTAATCAACTAACCGTTTGGTAACGGGACGCCTCCGTTACAACAATTGGTATTAGAACCCAAGGTTCAAACTTGGGTCTCTTATGCTTCCGTATTGTGTTTTAGGGCGTTAATTTGGGTTTGTTGAATTTTGGATGAAAAGATGTTTTGGAGCGAATATTTTGAAAGTTGACATACTTTTGGGTTTGGTGAGTTTGTGTAAGGATTTTAGTGTTGGCAGTAAGGTGGAGTTTATTTCTGCATTGGTCAAGCTAATGGATCCTTTAAGACAAGCTACCAACATTTGTTTTTTTTCCTTAGTGGGGAAATTTGTGCTCGAGGTGGAGCCTTGAGCGGCCCGGTCCAGGGTTAAATGGACGCAGGCCTAGTCCAGGGCTTATTGGATGGCAGACCCAGTTCAGGGTATATTGGATGGTTATAGACTCAAGGTGGAGTCTATGGTGTTCTAGTGTGAGAGCTCATTTACTGGAACATGACAGATATTTGTCTACTTGAGAGTGACTTGTATAGTGGTTGAATGGTTTGGAAGTCATTTGTTAAATGCGACGGTCCGAGTCAAGCTCCGCTGGTGTTGGACCAATTTTATAGTTTTGATAATGACATGTGTTTACGTAATAATATGCTTTTACTCGATATATCATATGCGTGTAATTGTGTGCTTCCGTCTTATTATAGCTAGCAACAATTATGAGAAGAAAGATCAAAGTTAGACATAACTTTGATAAAGACTGTGAGACAAAGTTAACAACTTCAGGAATAACTTTGGAAGTGAACATGGAAGTTATAGCTAACCAGGCATAACTTTAAAGAAAATCGCTTCAAACAAGATCTACATAAAACTACACAAGACTCGAGATGGAGGGTCTTTGTGATCAAGATGAAGAGATGATCCGTATACTGAAGATCTTTGTGAAGATTAGATAGTATAGGTCGTCATTCGGTAACTATTCCATTCGAGAGATTTTATGTTCAAAAGTTATAGCTTTAGTCTATGACTTTGGATGATAAAATATTGATGCATGATTTTGGAAATAAAATGTTTTGAAATGTTTTCAAAAGTGAAAGAGTATTTTTATATTTATCAAAAGTTTTATTAGAGAATATATTTATGAGATTCTATTGGTTAGTAATACAACTTATAGGTTGTCATGCTACCTAGGGTTTCTAATATATTCTATCTCAATTTGTTGTTAACCTAATTAGCCCACCTAGTGTTTGAGCCATCTAGGGTTTCGTGAAACCTAGTATTGTGCCTCCTAGGGATGCGTGCCTCCTAGGGTTTCGTGAGCTAGGTGAATTCAGCCTCCTTAGGTTTGTTTCCTTAGTTGACCTAATCTAGGATTCTACTATATCTTTACAACAATATTTTGAGATATTAAGATAAATATATTTCTATAAGATAAACCAAATAATATTTTGAGATAAAGATATTTCTAAAAGATAAGCAAGTATTATTTTATGATAAGATAAGTATCTTTATTAAATATTATACTAGGGTTTTAGATCTATTATGATTCTACTACTATAAATACTCATTCACATACAAATTGCAAAAGACACGAAATACACAACAATCACACGGCTACATATTTACTTGTGTTGATTTTCCAAAATCGTTTTAAAGCAAACCTTTGAGCAAATATTTATTATTTTTAGAGTTTGTTTTTAAAAGAGTTGTGCATCAATTATTATCAATCGCTTGAGTGAAATACTTTATTGGATAATAGTACATCATTATAAGCTTACAATTCTTTAACGGGAATCTGTGTGAGTTATATTGTACTTTCTTATTAGCGTAAGATAGTATAGAGTATTTAACGATACTCACCTTGAGTTATAATCATAGTGTTAATTATACGAGTGGGTTGATAATTTTTGTAATCCGTAGAAAGGTACTAAAAATTATTAATCGAGATTAGTGGACGTAGGTTTCAACGTGTGAAAATGAACCACTTCAAAAATCGTGTGCCTCTCTCTTATCTCTTTACTTTTCGTTATTTCGTTATTCGCGCTTACTTTGATTAATTAATTAGTTGATTTTAATTCATAAGATCAAATAATTAATTACATATCATATAAATCGAAAAAGTGGGGCTAGTTTTTAATACTCAATTCACCTCTCTCTTTCGTATTCGATCAATAGACTCTACAATTGGTATCAGAGCCTCGTGCTCTTGATTGCCTTACAGCAAGGAGTCTGATCCATTTATCCATTTATTTTTATTTATTTTCCGCTGCATTTAATTTTATTTTAATGGATTTCAAACATCTGAAGTGTCCCGTATTCGATGGGAAGAACTACAGTTTATGGAAAAATATGATGACCCATTTCATATAGGGTAACGATTGGGAGTGTTGGCTAATCATTAAGAATGATCCTAATAAGATCATGCTTGGATCTGCTACTGGCACTGCCATCGAAAAGAAAGAAGATGACTATGTTGAGGCAGATTATAAGAAAGCTGAGAAAAATTCAAAGGCTATTAGTCTGTTGCAAAACGGCATGACCCATACTGAATTTGATCGTTTCTCATCTAGTTCTACTGCCAAGGAAATATGGGATGGTCTTGATTTAGCCTATGAGGGGACAACTGTTGTCAAAAAGCAACGTATTGCACTACTTATGCGAAAATACGAACTGTTCTCCATGGAACAAAATGAATCGCTTGACAGCATGTCCACTCGCTTCTCTAGTATCATTAATGAATTGAAAAATCTTGGAAAAACTTTTGACTCCGAGGAAATTGTCAGGAAGATCCTTAGAAGTCTATCTAAACGATGGAGACATAAGGTGACGGTAATTGAGGAATGTAAACATCTATCTGACCTATCTTATCAAGAGCTACTTGGAACCCTAATGCCTCATGAGATTACTCTTGATGAAGATGAGGCAAATGATAGTAATAACAAGAAAGTGGCTTTACAAGCTGAATCTAGTGAAAGACAAGATTCGGATCTTGAAGATGAAACAGTGTTATTTGCCAGACGTTTTAAGAAAAAACTCTTTAATAAACCACAAGGGAAAACGTTTAACAATAACACCAACAAATCTTACAAGAAGCCAATTGAGTCAAAAGGGTCTCTTTCAAGTCGTGGTTGCTTCAAATGTGGGGATAATGATCACATGATCAAAGATTGCCCCACATGGAATAAAATCAAAGACAAAAATCAACGAGACAAAACCAAGAAGGAATTCAAGCAAGTGATGATGGCTTATTGCTGGGGAGATCTCGACACAGAGGACGACGAGTCAGAGGAAGAGGAAGTCGCCAACTTGTGTCTAAGCAACGTCAGTCTTGACCTAATTTCTGACAGTGACAATGAAAGCGAATCCGAGATGTGTCTTGTTGGCAACTCAGATTCAGAACCATATTCAGAAGATGACGAAGAGGTTAGTCATCTTGAACTTAAAAAACAAGTTAAGAATTTATCTAAGAAGTCTTTAATTAAGTATTTTGAAGAAGCCTTAGATCATTGTCATGAGCAGAGTCTAGAATTGAAAGATCTTAAAGAACAAATCCTTGACATTGCTGAGGAAAACCAACTTCTTAAGGCCAACGCTAAAAAGCTCAAGTCTAAAGTTATGGCAACTTCAGCTATAACTTCAGACAAGACAAATGTTGAAAAAGAAGCTCTTGAGTCTAAAGTTATAGCTAATGAAGCTATAATCTCAGAGTTAAAACTCAACATTAAGCATCTTCAAGCCAAAGTTGTAGCCAATGATGCTATAACTTTAGAATTGAAGAAAGTCAATGAGCATTTACAATCTGAAGCTAAGGCAAAGGAAGTTGTTATCCTTGATCACGAGAAAGTAAACTCTTTTCTTTCTCAGCAATTGAAAGAATTAAAGGCTGAATTCTCCCAAGCCAAAAGTCAACATAATGAGGAGAAACTTATCTTGAACAAACGTTTTAATGATTTTCGTGAAAATTTCAAAAAGAACAATCCCTCCAAAGACTCGAATGTAGATCATTCGTCGTGTGAAAAAGAAATTCAGTCTTTGAAGGAATTGCTCCTACATGCACGAAAAGTTCATGATAAGTGGGAAGGAAGTCAAAAGGTTTTAGACTTCCTTACTGAACAGTCTAATAATAACATGAAGTTGGGTCTTGGCCATGAATGCTATAGTCGTAGAGACCATGATAAATGCAAATCCACTCCTTCTGACCGTGATTTCAGAAGAAGGAAGTACGTCAATCTTTCAGAATATCTGATTTGCAATTATTGTGGTCACAACGGTCATGTTAAAGATAATTGTGTTAAATATGTTAATGACAACAAAAATCAAACTGATTTTGTGAAAGAGCATGACGTGTCTAGTGTTAATGAGTCTGAACCTGAATCTCAATGTGATGAGATTAGAAACAATGAGTTCAGGTGGTTTTATGACATGGCTTTCGATTACACATCTGTACCTTCAAAATCTAAACCTAATGTGAATCAGAAGCAGTCGTTTAAACCTAATGTGCGTCACAACAATAACAAACAATATAATAAACCTATCAAACCCTATCCTAAGAAGAAAAGAATTGTCAAACAGGTATGGGTTAGGAAGGATCAAATATATAGAGTCACTAACCAAAAAGGACCCAACTTAGCGTGGGTACCTAAAAGCTGTATTTGATTCTCTTGCAGGTAATAGTGAAAGAAAATAATCTATGGTATCTCGACAGTGGATGTTCGAGACACATGACTGGAAACAAAAATCTTTTTCTTTCACTAGAACCCTTCAATGGTGGCAAGGTCACCTTTGGAGACAATAAGAAGGGTAACATAATCGGTGTAGGTAAGATTGGTATATCTTCTTCACATGCTATTAATAATGTATATCTGGTAGATGACCTTAAGCATAACCTACTAAGCATCTCTCAACTATGTGACAAAGGCAACAAAGTCGTTTTTCATTCAAATGTGTGTCGTATCATAGTTGAAGGTACTAGTAATGTTATCTTAGAAGGTCTACGTAAACGGAACGTGTATATGATTGATTTAAATAAAGTCACTACAAGTTCCTTTACATGCATGAAAGTCACTGTGGATGATTCATGCTTGTGGCACAAGAGGTTTGCACACATCAGTCCAACAATTTTAAAGAAACTTAAATCGTGGGATTTAGTTGAGGGTTTACCCTCAATCAAATTCGAACAAGAAAAGATGTGTGACTCATGTGCCCGTTGTAAACAAGTTAGATCTTCATTTAAACCGAAACGAGTAGTAAGTACGGATCGTCCACTTGAGTTGGTACACATGGATTTATGTGGACCTATGAAAGTTAGAAGCCGCGGTGGATCAAGGTACGTATTCGTCCTAGTCGACGACTACTCCAGGTATGTATGGCCTATCTTTCTCTTTACTAAAGATGAAACTTTCGACGAGTTTGTAGTACTAATGAAGATCGCCCAAAACAAGTATGATAAAAAGTTAGTTTCCATTCGTACGGATCATGGCACCGAATTTGATAACCAAGCTTTTATAGAATACTGTAGGGAGAATGGTGTAGGACATAACTTTTCTGCACCACGAACCCCACAACAAAACGGTGTCGTGGAACGTATGAATAGAACATTAGAGGACATGGCCCGCACTATGCTTTCGTGTAGTGGCCTTCCTAAGAGCTTTTGGGCAGAAGCCATAAGTACTGCATGCTATGTGCACAATAGAGCTATGATTAGACCAATTCTCAAAAAGACTCCCTATGAACTTTTAAGAGGGAGAAAACCCAATATAGCTCACCTTCGTTGCTTCTGGAGTAAATGTTTTGTCCATAATAATGGAAAAAGTAATTTGAGCAAATTTGATCCACGAAGTGACGAAGCTGTGTTTGTTGGCTATTCTAATCATAGTAAAGCTTTTAAAGTTTTTAACAAAAGAACGTTGTGCATAGAAGAAAGTGTTCATGTTGTATTTGATGAAGATAATGTGCATGAACAAGTTGAACAGAATGAAGAAGAGGACATGAATGATCCAGACTTTCGCCTCTCTAGAGATGACGTGCCAGAAGATAATGAAGAAGTTATTGAAGGAATCAATGATGAACTTGATAAATCCGCAAATGACCTTGAACAGAGAACTGAGACAATTGTTGATGATACGAATGTCTCTTCTCAAAACAAGGAAAAGGAAACTGAAGTTATAGCTGATGATGCTATAACTTTGAACCAGAACCAAGATGGTGTAACTGAAGTTGTACCAACTTCATCTATAACCCCAGAGTCCAACTCAGGGGGAACCAATCTTGATTCTGAATCATTTGAGGAAAGTGATAGTTCATCAGATGATGATGAGCCTGGGAACTCTAAGAAATGGAAATATAAGAGTTCTCATCCTATGGATAGTATCCTAGGAAGTTTGACTAAAGGAGTTCAAACTAGGCGAACTTTAAATAACTTTTGTTCATTCTATTCATTCCTATCTACCATAGAGCCTACCAACATCAAGGAAGCTCTTGCAGAATCCGACTGGATTGTGGCTATGCAAGAGGAGCTTCAACAGTTCGAACGCAATAAAGTATGGCACCTTGTGCCACGACCTTCTAATCGAACTGTGATTGGTACTCGATGGGTATTTAGAAATAAACTGGATGATTCAGGAGGTATAGTTCGTAACAAGGCTCGATTGGTCGTTCAAGGTTATAATCAACAAGAAGGGATTGATTATGACGAGACAGTCGCTCCAGTAGCAAGACTTGAAGCTATTCGC
>JAIUZE010070410.1:0-45109 GCA_022085475.1 Heliosperma pusillum
GCGGTTTTTCTAACTTAATACTTATCTTTTCTTCTAAATTTCCCGTCTTCTGTACCTTTGTTTCCATTTCCTCTTCAATCTCCAGAGGAAACAGTCTCACTAACAATTCACAGCTTTTAACAAGCTGCTGTCTTCGTATATTAATCATTAATACCGAGTATTATTTAAAATGGCTATAAACCATAGAAATATTAATCAGCTATGTCTTCGGATACATTATGCCAACATTGTTTCAGCATACAATAAACCAAGGGAAGCATCAGAGTATAAAACCAGTTAGATAATCAGACAGGAAAACAAAAAAAAAATTCTGAGTTCTCTCATTACAACGTTATACAATTGAACACCTAGATTCAGCTATTACCATCACAGTTTGCGTCCCCATGGAGGTAATTCATGTGATAGTTGAGAGGCGGAGGGAGCTCCGTCTTCTTCAGTTTGTTAATGGCAAACGATAACCACCCCATTTAAAATCATCACAGATTTCTGTTACCGTAACAACTCTGAAAAGAAAGCCCTTAACTAAAATCCATGACAAGTTCATGTGAACTAGAACAAACGATTAAGCTACAGTTCCCAAGCGGAAATAAATTAACCAATACGGAAACCTATAATTATGGAAACTAATCGAGTGTGGTGGAGAAAAATAAACATATCACTCAAAGAAAGAGTACCCTGGCTTTTGGTGAAGACCTCTGCAAGCTCGACACAAGCATTACAAAATCCAGCTTCTCCAGCTTCTCCCTTGTTGTTAATTGACGCTTGTTCGGAACAAATACCAATTTCTCCAAGACAGTTGCGCTTTTGAGCAAAAATTCCACTACTAGAAGCATATATTTGCAAGGCTTTGCGTAGCTGCCATGAAGGGTGATAGTCTTCAGTTTCGGCATCACACAACCAGTACTGGCTTCAAAACGTTGACTACAAAATATTTCACTACTTAAAGTTAACACTGTGGTTGTATGTATGATGAGTTCTTCCAACTGTTTTGAACTCCTCATCAACTTATAGAAACCCAAGAGGCAGCTTTGACAGAACACCCGCAATCCCAAAACTACACGCTTCCATCTTATTTGTAAAGGATGCAAATGACCAACTGGATGTAGGAATGGCTGAAATGGAGACATTGACATCATATAGGAATAAGCCAAACTATAATCATATCGTAACAGATTGGTAAAAAATTAACATAATCAAAGAATTAGAGTAAACACAATTGTCATAGACCAACGAAAAGCGTTACATTATTATCAACAAAGACCAATAATTTACCTCAGAAGCAACAACTGATAATTGGAAAACTTCAGTACCCCTGAACTTCTTCAAAAATATTTTAAACATTCTAAGTTCATCCCTGTCCATATGATGGCTACAGTCTTTGAGGTGGAAATCCCGAACAGATGAAACATCAATAACATTTGGTATTCGATTTGTAGCCAAATCCAGACTTTTAAGGTTGGGGAAATCAAACGACCAAGGATCATTATCAAATTCTGCATCCATAAGATATAGAGATAATTTAAGAATGTTTGGCGCACTGAAACTTAGATTCCTTATCTCGTAAGGATCCTCAATACGCAGTTCTTGCAAGGAAGGGCATCCACAAATAAATTGCCGGAATGTCTCCTCAGTCATCTTCGTTTGGCAAAGTATAAGCTTCTTTAGAGATCCGAGGTTAACTTGAAGTTGGGGATAGATAGTGCAGTTAGAGAGTTCAAGTGTAACAAGTGATTGACTTGTGAAATTGGGAAAGTCAGAACTTTTCGTGAACTCATAACTAACATCACAGAAAACAATTTCCTTTGCTCGTTTATCCAAAGCAAACTTGAACCACATTGTTATATCATCACCAGCCTCCATTCTTCCGTCCTCATAATCAAATCCTAAACAAAGATCAAATTTATCAATGACGGGTCTTTTGTGAAGCCTCAACACATTGCGGACGAAAATGCAAAACGGCCCAACATCATAGCTTCCCCATTTATGATCCGGATCCATCTTATTGAGGAATTCTTCAACGTCAAGCTTAAGAGTAGGAACCAAAGTCCAAAGGTTTCCAAATGAACGAATCAACATGGTTTTAACAGCATCGACAGTGGTCATATAAGAAAGAATGTGGACAATTACTTCATCTGGCATTTCACTCAACCTATCTCGGCCAGCGTAGTACTCTAAAGAACACTTGCGCTTTTGGGGATTCATAGTTCTCAAGTGAGTACCTAATAATAATTTCAAAATAAAACCTTGATTCAGCTATAAAAAAAGCAACCCATATCAAACTAATTAGCGATTAAGGTACTCCCTCCGTCCGGTCAATTATTGTCTTATTACTTTTTTTGGTGTCTCAGTTAATTGTTGTCTTTTCTATATTATGAAGGTTTCTATGAGTAAGTTGACCCAAGTAGACTATTGTCCACTTGTCAATTGTCATCAACGAAGTGTAACCACAAACGGTCTCCTACTCTTTCCTTGTTCCTTGTGCCAAAATAAAATGACAAACAATTGACCGGGACGGAGGGACTAATAAGTAACAATCAGAAGCATAATGTTTAACGAAGGGAGAGTAAAGCACAAAAATGGAGAAGCTCTACAGTAGTTTATAACATTAATATAGTATAATAATTAATAAATCAAAATGGAAGACGAGTAAAAGGCACAATTTACCTGAAGAACAAGGAAGAAGAAGGAGGTTTCCTTTGGTTAGAAATTGGATATTGTTGCCATCAACTGTAAAACCCCTTTCGTTGGATTGTACGGAGTACTCCGTAGTGTTTTGAGTTGGGTATTTAGCATTTGCGAAACTGGTAATTCAGGCATCGAGTGGCGTTTGTTTCGTGGGTGGGTATGAGTTTGGAATCGTAAATCATATCTGGGTGATATCGGGTTGGAACTTGATTCCTCATTCCTTGTATTTGGTTCAACTCCGAATGGTATGGGTTTAGAAATGAATTATAGCTGAAAATTTTGTAAATACAATATTTTGAATAATAATTTTTGGTAGGGTATTGCTCTTTCATGGACATGATTTACTCAATGATTTACTCAATCATGGACAAAAAAGACTATTATACCCCTTTCATTTAATTAATGTCATTTAGTGTGTTAGTAATTTCAATCTCTCTCAATTTACTCCCTCCTCCAACTACCACCAGTCAACCTCCACCCTCCGACAGCCACCATGCACAACCCACACTGTCACCTCCTCCCCGCCGCCGTTGGTGCCGGCCATACCCACGACCAGCCGATCCAGCCTCCCAAGATCCGGCTGCCCCTTCCTTCTCTTGCGTAGCCTCCGGCCCCCACGACTACCACCCGACCTCCGCCTTCCTCCCTCAACCCCACAATCACCATCAAACCCAGCCACCGTGCACGACACACCCACTAGGCCCACTAGCCACCAGACAAATTGATAACATACATAAGCAATATGTTCAGAAACTTTAGCATCTCTAATTTATATACAATTATGAACATTTCCAGATGTAAATTTATATACAGCAGACAAATTTCTCATGACAGGAGATCTCATCAACCGGATCCGGTTGCTTAGACCCACTAGCCCCTCCCTTGCCACCCCATTCCACATAATCTAAATTTTCACAAACCCTAATTTTAAATATCCCAATTTAATTTAATCCTAAGTACTTTGATATGAAAAGTTTTTGCATAATTATGCAATGAATTTAAATTTAGAAATTACTAATTGCTTAATTTGACTATTAAGATTCATAAATGAGTAGTTGGTGATGATTTGATTAATTTTAGAAGAAGGTAGAAGAAAGAGTTTTTTCTTTTGAAAAGGGTAAGGCATGGAAAACTTATGCAAAAATGTCCATGAAAGAGTAAAACCCGTCCATGAATGAGCAATTACGTTTTGGTATTATAGAATCATGTAAATAAAAATGTAATCAAACAAATACACAAAAATATTTTATTTACAATATATGATAGTTTCTTCTTCACATTTGTTACTTTTAATTTCATATCCATGGGTATCAATCTCATACACACCCCTCTCCTTTGGGTATGAAAAACTCATACCTCATGAGTTTAAGATATGGGTATGAATGTATGATACCTTTATTTTTACCAAACAAACACATGGTATAAGTTTGACTCATTTCAAACTCATACAGCATTCCTATATTGGGTGAACCAAACACCCCCTGAGCCATCTTATTCAAGGATGGCAATGGATCGGGTTGAATCGGGTTTTTGAATCGGGTTTTGCGAGATTCAAACCCGATCCACTTACTTATTAGATCACCGATCAATATCCAAATCCAATCTATATTAAAAAAAATTTAAAATTCATACCCAATCTATTATACCTTTTTCCCAAATCCATACACCATACCCACTCCAAATTCATACCCGATCCACTATTTAATCCAAAACCCATTCCAAAACATGATTTGACTATATAAACATTTCATTTGATATGACAAAATTGAAATATCAAGTTTAATAAAGCCTAACGTTTTTTCAAAAATATTTGTTTGGATCGGGTACGAATGGATCGGGTTTGGATTTGGTTTCATTAATGGACTTGGATATGGGTTTTTAAATAGTGGATCGATATGGATTACTAAGAGTTGGGTTTGGGTCGAATTTTCTCTTTCGGGTCAATTCGGTTTCGGTTCGGTTTGGGCCGTAATTGCAATCCCATTCTTACTTTGTTTAATAGTGAAACTAATATAGAACTATTGACCCCTTACAATACATGCACGATAAATATAGAGAGAATTTTTCAACGTATTATACTTATATATTTTGAATGGAAAATAATTAATTTTTTAGATTTCTCATTCTTGTGCAAACCTGTAATGCCCTGCAACTGCATTAAACTAGCTGATGTCTGAGTCTTAGTATGTAAATCATTTACTAATATTTTTCGAAAGCCTATAGATCATCAAAACATAAACAAGGAAATGTCCGCAAATATATTTTTGTATACACGTTATGTCGAACATTTTTTCAGCATACAATAAGCAAAGAAAACATCAGATTACAAGAACCAGTATGCCAATATAGAAGTTTTTTTAGAGATCACAAGTTTGTGGAGCAAGGAGGAGCTCCAACTTCTGCAGTTTGTGGATGACGAAGGATACCACCCCATTGAAAGTCATCACAGATTTCCAGTCCACAAGAATCTGGAAACAAAGCCTAACTATTCTAAAATAAACATATTCACCACAACTTCATTTGAACTGGTCCAAACGGTTAAGCTACAAATCCCATAAGAAAAATCACCCTGAAACCCATAATTATGCGACCTAGTCGAGTGTGGTGGAGGAAAGCAACCATACCACTCACAGTAAATATACCCTGGCATTTGGTGAAGACCTCTGGAAGGTCGATACATGCATAACAAAATCCAGCTTTTCCACTGCTGTTAATTGACGCTTGTTCAGAATAATTATCAGTTTTTCCAACACAGTTGCGCTTTTGAGAAAAAATTCTATTAGTTGAAGCTGATGTTTCCAAGGTTTCGCATAGCCATGAAGGGTGACAGTCCTCAGTTTTGGCATCACACACGGATTAGAAAGCTCGACAAGAGGCAAATCAGCGCTTTCTTTGGAAGCCTGACCAGAAAATAAACTAGGGGTATTGCATACACTTCTATAAGTTAACTCGCTGGTTGTATACATAGTGAGTTCTTCCAAGTGTTTTGAACTTCTCATCAATTGATAGACACCCAAGAGGCAGCTTTGACAGAATATCCGCAATCGCAAAACGACATGCTTCCATCTGATTTGTAAAAGACGTGAATCATCTATCGAGTGAAAGAATGGCTGCAATTAAAGGAGATTGAGATTAGTAAAATAATTTTTTATTTTCTCAAACACTCATCACTCATCATCATAGAGGAATATGACAACGATTAAAAGATTGGTAAAAAATCAACATAGACAGAGGAGGCTTACATCTGTCATAAACCAACAAAATGCGCTATATTATTCCAAAGAAAGACCAAGAAGTTACCTCGGAGGCATCACATGATAATTGGAAAATTTCACAACGCGAGAACTTCTCCAAAAAGATATTAAACTTTCTAAGTTCATTCTCATTATCCGTATCAAAGAACAACTGTTTGAGGTAGATATCTTGAACAGATGAAACATCCGTCTGGTATCTGATCTATCTCCAAATCCAAAGTTTTAAGTTTGGGGAAATCCAACAACCATGGATCATAAGAGAAATCTTCTACTTCAATAACAAGAGATAATTTACGAATGTTTGGAGCATTAAAGCACAATATTTTTTTGGATAAAAACAAGGTTCCGCAATATGCAGTTCTTCTAAGGAAGGGCATCCACAAATAAATTGTTGGAATACCTCCTTACACATCTGTGTATCGCGAAATATAAGCTTCTTTAGAGATCCCAAGTTCAATTGAGGTTGGGGAGAGATAGTGCAACGGGAGTATATGCTCAAGACAAGACACAAGCTCAAGACAAGATTCAACATCAACAACATCAAGACATCAACATCATTCAAGGCAACAACATCCATTCAGACAACACCATGACCAGTTATGACAATGTCCTATTCAGTCCAAGTAACCACCACTCCAGGCCAGCTAAGATAACACCCCACCAACCAGAGCAAAGCCTAGCCATCCACTTTCCAAGACTAAGCCACAACAACACACAGACAACAGCCAAACAAACCCAACACAACAAAAACAACACTCAGCCTAAAACAGCCATTCACAGTCTTCCTAAACAGGGTCCATGGGGGTCTCACACAATCAAACAAGCCTAACCAACCATCAAACTTATGTCTTGGGAAGGTCCTCTACAACTTTTCCCATGACTTCTCTTCCAGGAAACAAACACACAAAGAGTTAGCCTAGGGACAACTCCAGACTGTCCAGATTTCAGCCTTTTTGCAGTAGTTAACATGTCACTATCAAACTTTCCTGTTATGATCAAACAAACTCAAGGGCCTTTTAGCAGGACCTTTGGCATCCATCCCACTTCAGTTAAGCTCAAGAATCAAGCTTAGAAGTCCACTCCTCCACCCGTTTCAACCTAAACAAACCAATTAAGGCAGATTGTCCCATTAGAACTACTTTTCTACTTTATTGCTTTATGCTGAACAATGTAGCTGTTATTTCTGTTTCTTTTGCAAGCCAATTATGGCCCTAGGATGTATTGAACGAGTAGGATGTAATCTCCTTGCCTATATAAGGCCTTTTCCTAATGAATGAAAGACAGATTTGAAGAAAAACATAAAACTGAAACCTTGTTTCTGTTAACATCTCTTGGCTATGTGCTTGAGACAACTTCCTTTGCTTTGTGCTTGGAAGTGAGCTAGGGTCCTTAGCTGTGTGCTGGGATCAAAGTTCAACCCTCAATCATTGGCTTTGTGCTTTGGTTAAGGTCATATCTTTGTTCTTTAACAACCAGCCCACACAGAAACAGAGTATTTGCAAAGTGTCTTAACCATAGTTCAATTGTCATTGTTTTAGTTGTCTTTCTGAATAGTTTCAGTACAAATTGGTATCAGAGCTTTTGTTTGTGAGTTCATCTACCTAACTACATTAAAAATACAAAATCCAACCATGAGTGAAGAGAGAATCACAGGTCTTGAAAACACAGTTCAAGGTCTTGTCAGAACTGTAATGGAGGTCTCTAGATCTGTCAATGAACTCCTTGAGGGCCAACAGAACAATGATACAAGGGGAGGCAGAGGTCGAGGGAGAGGAGCACCTTTCCCACAAGGTGGAGGAAGGAGGAGACAACTTGTAGATCAGTTTGAAATGTCAGATTCAGATGGCTCAGATCACAGTCTTCTCAGACACCAAGACAAAGACATAAAGGTAGAGATCCCTGACTTTCTAGGTAGCTTGAACCCTGATGATTTCCTAGATTGGCTAAGGTCTGTAGAAAGAGTCTTTGAGTTTAAAGGATACACTGATAGAAAGGCTTTTAAGGTTGCTATAATGAAACTAAAAGGCTATGCCTCACTGTGGTATGAAAACATGAAAACCTTGAGGGTTAGGGAAGGGAAAGAACCTGTAAAGTCATGGCTCAAACTGAAAAAGAAAATGAGAGCTAAGTTTGTCTCTAGGGACTACACTCAGGACATGTTCATTAAACTTACTCACCTAAAGCAAGACCAAAGACCTGTAGAGTCCTACCTAAGAGACTTTGAACAACTCACTTTGCAATGTGAGGTTGTTGAGAAATCTGAACAAAAGATAGCAAGGTTCTTAGAAGGGTTGGATGAAAGGATAGCTAGCAAAGTTAGGCTACAAAATATATACTCCTTTGAGGAAGCTGTCAACTTGTCCTTAAGGGTAGAAAAATTGGGGAAGGGAAAGGCCAGTGCTTCTAAAACACCTGCTAGAACCCCCACCTTCAAACCCTTTGTAGGAGTCAAGATAGGAGAACCTGTGGTTCCTATTAAGCCCCCTTTCAACCCTGATAAAAGCAAGGCTATTGAGGCAGGCCAAAGGAAGACTACTCCTCTCAAAAAGTGCTTTCAATGTCAAGGGTATGGACATTTTGCTAGAGAATGTCCATCTAAAAGGGCTCTGAGTACCCTAGAAGTAATCCATTGGGGAGATGATGAAGTGTTGGTCTGTGATGATGAGATGGAGGAGCCTGAGGTAGAGGCTAGTGAGGAGTTGATAGAGCCTGATGCAGGGTTAAGTTTGGTAACATGGAAGGTAATGCATACTCCACCCCAACCTTTGGAAGAGGATCAAAGACACCAGATCTTTAGGACCAGATGTACCATCAAGGGTAGAGTATGTAACCTCATTATTGATGGTGGAAGCTGCACTAATGTGGCCTCCAAAACACTGATAGACAAGCTAGCTCTACCCACCAAGGACCACCCCCTACCTTACAAACTCAGATGGCTAAACAAAGGGGTTGAGATCAAGGTGGATAAACAATGTCTTGTGCCTTTCTCAATTGGTAAAGGGTATGTGGATGAGAGTCTTTGTGATGTTCTACCTATGGATGCATGTCACCTTTTGCTTGGGAGGCCATAGGAGTTTGATAGAGATGCCATACACCATGGGAGGGACAACACCTACACTTTTAAGTATGGGAAGAAGAAAATCACCCTGACACCTCTACCACCTGCTTTAAAGATCAACCCAAACCCCATGAGTGAGGCTTCCAAGGAAGTCATGCTGAGAAGTGAATCAGAACTAGTACAAGAGTTAAGTGAGCTACAACCTGTATACATATTACTTGCCAAGGAGACTGGGATGAGCATCATTGATATCCCTGAAGAGGTCAAGTCTATCCTAGAAAGTTATGGTGATGTCTTTCCTACTGAGCTCCCTAGTGGACTGCCACCACTTAGAGGAATAGAACACCACATTGACCTAGTGCCTGGAGCTATCCTACCCAACAAGCCAGCTTACAGGAGTGATCCTAAAGCTACACAAGAGCTCCAACTTCAAGTAGGTGAGCTGCTCAACAAGGGTTATGTCAGAGAATCCCTCAGTCCTTGTGTTGTACCAGCCTTGCTTGTGCCAAAGAAGGATGGGACTTGGCATATGTGCATTGACAGTAGGGCCATCAACAACATTACCATCAAGTATAGGTTCCCCATACCTAGACTTAATGATATTCTGGATGAGTTAAGTGGGGCTCAAGTATTCACTAAGATTGATCTAAGGCAGGGCTACCACCAAGTGAGGATAAGAGCAGGGGATGAATGGAAGACAGCTTTCAAAACTAAACTTGGGCTCTATGAATGGTTGGTGATGCCTTTTGGGTTGTCTAATGCCCCTAGTACCTTCATGAGGTTGATGACAGAGGTCCTAAGGCCCTACTTAGGCAAGTGTGTGGTGGTTTACTTTGATGACATTCTTATTTACAGTTCAACTAGGGGAGAACATTTGCAGCATCTGAAGTTGTTGTTTGAGGTCTTAAGACAGAACAAGTTGTATGGCAAACTAGAGAAGTGTACCTTCATGCAGCCTGAGGTTTACTTCCTTGGGTTCATCATCTCTAAGAAAGGAGTAGCAGTTGATCCTGAGAAGGTGCAAGCAATCAAGGAATGGCCCCTTCCTCAAACTGTTACTGATGTTAGAAGTTTTCATGGGTTAGCATCTTTCTATAGGAGGTTCATCCAAGGGTTTAGTTCAATCATGGCTCCTATTACTGAGTGCATGAAGAAGGGAGAGTTCAAGTGGAATGAGAAGGCTGAAAGGTCCTTCAATCTGATCAAGGAGCTATTATGTAAATCTCCAATATTGGTTCTACCAGATTTTAACAAACTCTTTGAGGTAGAGTGTGATGCCAGTGGCCTTGGCATAGGAGCTGTGCGCACTCAAGAGAAGAAACCAGTTGCATACTTCAGTGAGAAGCTAAATGGAGCCAAGCTTAATTACTCCACATATGACAAAGAATTCTATGCCATTGTGAGAGCATTGAACCACTGGGGACACTACTTGAAGCCTAAGCCTTTTGTGCTTCATTCTGATCATGAGGCTCTCAAATACATCAATGGGCAGCATAAACTCAACCCCAGGCATGCTAAATGGGTGGAATTCTTGCAATCCTTCTCATTCTCCAGCAAATACATAGAGGGTAAGAACAATGTTGTAGCTAATGCATTGTCTAGAAGATCTGTGATGTTGACCTTCATGGAACAAAGGGTGTTGGGGTTTGAATTTATGAAAGACCTCTATCAAGAAGACCCCGACTTCAAACATGAATAAGAGGTGTATCAAGAAGGACAAGTCAAGAAGGGGAGCAAGTACACAGCTCAGGAAGGCTACTTGTTCTATGGAAACAAACTATGTGTGCCTAAAGGACCTTATAGGGGACTACTGGTCAAAGAGGTTCACTCCAATGGCCTTGCTGGTCACTTTGGGGTGCAGAAGACCTATGACATATTGCAAGATCAGTTCTACTGGCCTAAGATGCTCAGTAATGTGCAAGATGCCCTCAAGAGATGCAGGTCTTGTCAACTAGCCAAGGCACACTTTCAAGCAGGCCCTTACACACCACTTCCAGTACCAAACAAGCCATGGGAAGACCTCAGTATGGACTTCATTGTAGCCTTACCTAGAACTCAAAGGGGAAAAGATTCAATCATGGTGGTTTTAGATAGGTTCAGCAAGATGGCCCATTTCATTGCTTGTAAGAAGACTGAGGATGCTTTGGGGGTAGCTGAACTATACTTTAGGGAGGTTGTCAAGTTACATGGGGTCCCTAGAAGCATTGTCTCAGATAGAGACACAAAGTTCATGAGTCACTTCTGGAGAACCTTGTGGAAGCTATTGAAGACCAGGCTCTTGTTTAGTACTTCTCACCATCCCCAAACTGATGGGCAGACATAAGTCACTAACAGGACACTAGAAAAGATCTTAAGGAGCATTATTTCCAAGTCATTAAAAGATTGGGACCTCAGGCTAGCACAAGCTGAGTTTGCCTTCAACAGAGCTCCCTCCAGCAGCACAGGTAAAAGTCCTTTTGAAACAGTTTATGGAACTAATCCTCTCATGCCTACAGACCTAGCACCAGTCAAAGGAAGCAAAGCAAGCTATGATGCAAAGAAAAGAGTTGAGCAAATGATACAGATTCATGAGCAAGTCAAGAAGCATATTGAAAGGTCCAATGAGTTGTACAAGGCTAGGTCCAAAGGGCCTAAGAAAGCAAGGGAGTTCAAGGCAGGGGATCTTGTATGGTTGCATTTAAGAAAAGAGAGATTTCCAGACAAGAGGAGAAACAAGCTCATGCCAAGGGCTGATGGAACATTTGAGATATTGGAGAAGATAGGCACCAATGCTTACAAGGTGGATCTACCAGGAAGCTATGGTGTACATGGTACTTTCAATGTTGGAGACCTGAGCCCCTACCATGGTGAATCAGATGATGAAGGTGATGAAGATTTGAGGGCAAATCCTTTTCAAGAAAAGGAGGTTGCAACAGGAGTATATGACCAAGACAAGACACAAGCTCAAGACAAGACTCAACATCAAGACAACAACACCATTCAAGACAACAACATCCATTCAGACAACACCATGACCAGTTATGACAATGTCATATTCAGTCCAAGCAACAACCACTTCAGTCCTGCTAAGACAACACCACACCAACCAGAACAAAGTCTAGCCATCCACTTCCCAAGACTAAGCCACAACAACACACAGCCAACAGCAAAACAAACCCAACACAACAAAAACAACTCTCAGCCAAAAACAGCCTATCACAGTCTTTCTAAACAGGGTCCATGGGGGTCCCACACATTCAAACAAGCCTAACCAACCATCAACTTTAGTCCTTGGGAAGGTCCTCTATAACTTTTCCCAGGACTTCTCTTCCAGGAAATGCACACACAAAAAGTTAGTCTAGGGACAACTTCAAACTATCCAAATTTCAGTCCTTTTTGCAGTAGTTAACATGTCACTATCAAACTTTCCTGTTTTGATCAAATAAGCTCGAGGGCCTTTTAGCAGGACCTTTGGCATCCATCCCACTTCAGTTGAGCTCAAGAATCAAGCTTGGAAGTTGCAACAGGAGTTCAAGATCAAACACAAGTCACACTAACCAGCTCAAGAGGACAGAGTCTAGCAAGGTCAAGGAGTCCACAAAGCAACTCAACCAGCAGCCTAAAAGCCTACATGACTAGCTATGATAACCTACTCTACAATTCCAACACTCCCAACAAAAACAACCTACCCTACAGCCAGAGAACAACCCACAAAAACAACCCCAACCCCAACAGACAACAAGAAAACAGCCAAAGTACAATTCAGCCTCAGTCACCTTGGGCAGGGTCCATGGTGAGCTTCTACACCTAGACACATCAAACCAATGCTCAAACTTGGTCCTAGGGAGGGTCCTATACATTTTTGTCCAGGATGTCTCCTTGAGAAAACGTCCACATAAAAAGTTAGTCTAGGGACCAAGTTCAACAGTCAGATTTCAACCCTTTTGCGCAATAGTTAATATGTCACTGTCAACCTTCCTCTTTTGAACAAGCAATGCGTGAGGGACCTTCAACATATCTTTGGGATCCATCCTACTTCAGTTTGGCTCACAAACCCAAGCTTGAAAGTCCACTCTCCATCCAAGACAAACCTGATCAAACAATTAAGGAAGATTGTCCCTTTAGAAACTACTTTTCTGCTTTTATCTACTTTATATCAGTTTTCTGCAAGTTTGTAGCTGTTATTTTGTTTCATGTTGTAAGCCTTTGTGGCCCTAGATGTCTCCTAACGTCTGAGTTGTATCCTTGTTGCCTATATAAGGCCTTTACCTAATGAAATGCAAATCAGATTTGAGTAAAACGTTAAGAACTGAAACATTGTTTCTGTTTGAACTCTTGGCTGTGTGCTGGAGTATCCTTCCTTTGCTGTGTACTGGGAAGAGAGCCTAGGCTCTTTGCTGTGTGCTGGAGTCAAGTCTCAACCCTCAACCATTGGCTGTGTGCTTTGGTTAAGGTTCTATCTATCCTAACCTCTGCATTCAGTCCAGAAATCAAACTTAGCTAGTGTGTTCAGTTCAAAGCTTTCTTTCTTTGTGTTTTGCCTATTTCTCTATAATTTCAGTCCAAATTGGTTATCAGAGCTTTCGTTTGTGAGTCCATTTTCCCTAACTACATTAAAAACACAAAAAAAACAACCATGAGTGAAGAGAGAGTTGCAGGGCTGGAGGCCACAGTCCAAGGCCTTACCAGAACTGTAAAGGAAGTCACAAGATCTGTCAATGAACTCCTTGATGGTCATCTTAACAATGACATGAGGGGAGGCAGGGGTCGAGGAAGGGGAGCACCAATGCTACCTATTGGAGGTAGGAGAAGACCCCACCTGGAGCAAGAAGATGCTTCAGAATCAGATGGCTCAGAGCAGGATCAACCAGGGCACCATGACAAGGACCTAAAGGTAGAAATTCCTGACTTCTTAGGTAGCATGAACCTTGATGACTTCTTAGATTGGCTAAGGTCAGTAGAAAGGATCTTTGAATTTACGGGATACTCTGATAGGAAAGCTTTTAAGATTGCTATTATGAAACTTAAGGGATATGCCTCACTATGGTATGAAAACATGAAAAATCAAAGGAGTAGGGAGGGTAAGGAACCTGTTAAGTCTTGGTCTTAGCTGAAAAAGAAACTCAAAGATAAGTTTGTGTCTAGGGATTACACCCAGGACATGTTCATTAAACTGACACACCTTAAACAAGACCAAAAACCTGTTGAATCTTACTTAAGAGATTTTGAACAACTTACTCTCCAATGTGAGGTTATGGAGAAGCATGAGCAGAAGATTGCTAGGTTCTTAGAAGGGCTTGATGAGAGGGTGGCTAGCAAAGTTAAATTGCACAACATCTATTCCTTTGAGGAAGCTGTTAACCTGGCCCTCAGGGTGGAGAAACTGGGAAAGGGGAAGACCAGTGCATCTAGAACACCATCAAGAACACCCTATAAACCTTATGTGGGGGCTAGGATAGGAGAACCTGTCATCCCTGCTAAAACACCTGTTACTGTTGACAAAGGTAAAGGTGTTGAGTCGAGCCAAAAGAAAACCATTCCCCTAAAGAAATGTTTCCAGTGTCAAGGGTATGGTCACTTTGCTAGGGAATGTCCCACCAAAAGAGCTCTTCGCACCCTGGATGTGGTACATTGGGGAGAGGATGAAATCTTGGTGTGTGATGAAGAGATGGAGGAAGCTGAGGTGGAGGTTAATGAGGAGCTGGTGGAACCTGATGCTGGGTTAAGCCTAGTAACATGGAGAGTGATGCATACACAACCTCAACCATTAGAGAAAGACCAGAGGCACCAAATCTTCAGGACTAGCTGTACCATCAAGGGGAGAGTCTGTAATCTGATCATAGATGGAGGGAGTTGTACCAATGTTACTTCAAAAACCCTGATAGACAAACTGACCCTACCAACCAAAGACCACCCTCACCCTTACAAACTTAGGTGGCTAAACAAGGGAGCTGAAGTAAGAGTTGATCAGCAGTGTGTGGTACCCTTCTCCATTGGGAAGGGATATGTTGATGAGGCTCTGTGTGATGTGCTTCCCATGGATGCTTGCCACCTCCTACTGGGCAGGCCTTGGAGTTTGATAGAGATGATGTCCACCAGGGTAGGGAGAACACTTACTCATTCAAGTTTCGGAAGAAGAAGATCATATTGGCTCCTTTACCCCCTACCTTAAAAGGAAATTCACCTCTCATTTCAGAAACTGCCAAAGAGGCCTTGCTGTTGAGTGAGTCAGAGATAGTGCAAGAGTTGAGTGACCTGAGGCCAGTGTATGTACTCTTTACCAAGGAAGTTGGGATGATTCCTAGTCATATTCCTGAGGAGGTACAGGATCTACTGAAGGCCTATGAGGATGTGTTCCCAGATGAGCTTCCTAGTGGGTTACCTCCACTAAGGGGAATTGAGCATCACATTGACTTGGTACCTGGGGCTATCTTACCCAACAAACCTGCCTATAGAAGTGACCCCAAGGCAACACAGGAGCTACAATCTCAGGTGGGAGAGCTGCTTAGCAAGGGTTATGTCAGGGAGTCTCTTAGCCCCTATGATGTGCCTGCCTTGCTAGTACCAAAGAAAGATGGAACCTGGAGGATGTGTATAGACAGCAGGGCCATTAACAACATCACCATTAAGTACAGGTTCCCTATACCTAGGCTTAATTACATTCTTGATGAGCTAAGTGGGGCTCAGGTGTTCACCAAAATTGATCTTAGGCAAGGCTATCACCAAGTGAGGATTAGAGCTGGGGATGAGTGGAAAACTGCTTTCAAAACCAAGCATGGTTTATATGAATGGCTGGTGATGCCTTTTGGGCTCTCAAATGCCCCCAGCACATTCATGAGACTGATGACAGAGGTGCTAAGACCCTATTTGGGGAAGTTCATTGTGGTCTACTTTGATGATATTCTCGTCTATAGCTCCAACAAGAGAGAACACTTGCAACATCTGAAGCTTCTATGTAAAATTCTGAGGGAGAACAAACTATTTGGCAAGCTAGAGAAGTGCACTTTCATGCAACCTGAAGTTCACTTCTTGGGGTTCATAATCTCAAAAGATGGGGTTGCTGTTGATCCTGAAAAGGTCAATGCTATGAAAGACTGGCCTGTACCTAAAACTGTGACTGAAGTAAGAAGCTTTCATGGGCTAGCATCCTTTTATAGAAGATTCATCCAGGGTTTCAGTTCCATCATGGCTCCCATCACTGAATGTATGAAGAAGGGGGAGTTCAACTAGAGTGACAGGGCTGAGAAATCATTCAACTTGATCAAGGAACTGCTGTGTAGATCTCATGTGCTAGGTCTACCAGATTTCAATAAGCTATTTGAAGTAGAGTGTGATGCTAGTGGGCTAGGCATTGGAGCTGTGCTGGTGCAAGAGAGGAAGCCTATAGCCTACTTCAGTGAGAAATTAAATGGAGCCAGGCTGAACTACTCTACTTATGATAAGGAGTTCTATGCAATAGTAAGGGCCCTGAACCACTGGGGGCACTATCTGAAACCCAAGCCCTTTGTACTACATTCAGATCATGAGGCCCTAAAGTTTATCAATGGCCAGCACAAGCTCAACCCAAGGCATGCAAAGTGGGTGGAATTTCTCCAATCCTTCTCCTTCTCAAGCAAATACATTGAAGGGAAAAACAATGTAGTGGCTGATGCCCTATCTAGGAGGTCTATGATGCTAACATACATGGAGCAGAGGGTCCTAGGCTTTGAGTTCATGAAGGAACTCTACCAAGAGGATCCAGACTTCAAGGGGGAGTGGGAGGTGTACTCAGAGGGACAGCTCAAGAAGGGGAGCAGATACCTAACACATGATGGCTTCCTCTTCCAAGGGAACAAGTTGTGCATACCCAAGGGACCCTACAGGGGTCTGCTAGTCAAGGAAGTTCATTGTAATGGACTTGCTGGCCACTTTGGGGTACAGAAAACCTATGAGATTTTACAAGATCAGTTCTATTGGCCCAAAATGCTAGGGGATGTGCAGGACACCATCAAAAGATGCAAACCATGTCAGTTAGCAAAGGCTCACTTCCAAGCAGGCCCCTACACACCACTACCTATGCCAAACAAATCTTGGGAAGACATCAGCATGGATTTCATAGTAGCCTTGCCTAGGACTCAAAGAGGAAAGGATGCAGTGATGGTGGTTGTTGACAGGTTCAGCAAAATGGCCCGTTTTGTTGCTTGCAAAAAGACAGAAGATGCAATGGGAGTAGCTGAACTATATTTCAAGGAAATAGTGAGGTTACATGGGGTTCCAAGAAGCATTGTGTCAGATAGGGACACCAAGTTTATGAGTCACTTCTGGAAGACACTCTGGAAGCTGTTGAAAACAAAGCTCCTCTTCATTACTTCCCACCACCCTCAGACTGATGGACAAACAGAAGTCACCAAAAAGACATTGGGCAGAATCTTGAGGTGCATCATTGCCAAGTCTCTCAAAGATTGGGATCTAAAACTAGCACAAGCTGAATTTGCATTCAACAGAGCTCCATCAAGCAGCACAGGTAAAAGCCCTTTTGAGACTGTCTATGGTACTAACCCTCTCATGCCTACAGACTTAGCTCCAATACTCAAGAAAGAAGTCAGTTATGATGCCAAAGAAAGAGTACAGCAGATGATGAAAATCCACAACCAGGTCAAGCAACAAATAGAGAAGACCAATGAGATGTACAAGTCAAGGGCCAAGGGTCCAAAGAAAGCCAAAGAATTCAAGGCAGGAGACATGGTATGGTTGCATCTGAGGAAGGAAAGATTCCCAGACAAAAGGAAGAACAAACTAATGCCCAGAGCTGATGGCCCCTTTGAAATCCTTGAGAAGATAGGGCCCAATGCTTATAAGGTGGATCTACCAGGTCAATATGGAGTACATGGAACATTCAATGTAGGGGACTTAAGCCCTTATCATAGAGAGTCAGAAGATGAGGAAGATTTGAGGACAAATCCTTTTCAAGAAGAGGAGGTTGCAACAGGAGTTCAAGATCAAACACAAGTCACACTAACCAGCTCAAGAGGACAGAGTCTAGCAAGGTCAAGGAGTCCACAAAGCAACTCAACCAGCAGCCTAAAAACCTACATGACTAGCTATGATAAGCTACTCTACAATCCCAATACTCCCAACAAAAACAACATACCCTACAGCCAGAGAACAACCCACAAAAACAACCCCAACCCCAACAGACAACAAGAAAACAGCCAAAGTACAATTCAGCCTCAGTCACCTTGGGCAGGTTCCATGGTGAGCTTCTACACCTAGACACATCCAACCAATGCTCAAACTTGGTCCTAGGGAGGGTCCTCTACATTTTTGTCCAGGATTTCTCCTTGAGAAAACGTCCACATAAAAAGTTAGTCTAGGGACCAAGTTCAACAGTCAGATTTCAACCCTTTTGTGCAGTAGTTAATATGTCACTGTCAACCTTCCTCTTTTGAACAAGCAATGCGTGAGGGACCTTCAGCATATCTTTGGGATCCATCCTACTTCAGTTTGGCTCACAAACCCAAGCTTGAAAGTCCACTCTCCATCCAAGACAAACCTGATCAAACAATTAAGGAAGATTGTCCCTTTAGAAACTACTTTTCTTCTTTTATCTACTTTATGTCAGTTTTCTACAAGTTTGTAGCTGTTATTTTGTTTCATGTTGTAAGCCTTTGTGGCCCTAGATGTCTCCTAATGTCTGAGTTGTATCCTTGTTGCCTATATAAGGCCTTTACCTAATGAAATGCAAATCAGATTTGAGTAAAACTTTAAGAACTGAAACATTGTTTCTGTTTGAACTATTGGCTGTGTGCTGGAGTATCCTTCCTTTGTTGTGTACTGGGAAGAGAGCCTAGGCTCTTTGCTGTGTGCTGGAGTCAAGTCTCAACCCTCAACCATTGGCTGTGTGCTTTGGTTAAGGTTCTATCTGTCCTAACCTCTGCATTCAGTCCAGAAATCAAACTTAGCTAGTGTGTTCAGTTCAAAGCTTTCTTTCTTTGTGTTTTGCCTATTTCTCTATAATTTCTGTCCAAATTGGTTATCAGAGCTTTGGTTTGTGAGTCCATTTTCCCTAACTACATTAAAAACACAAAAAAAAGAACCATGAGTGAAGAGAGAATTGCAGGGCTGGAGGCCACAGTCCAAGGCCTTACCAGAACTGTAATGGAAGTCACAAGATCTGTCAATGAACTCCTTGATGGTCATCTTAACAATGACATGAGGGGAGGCAGGGGTCGAGGAAGGGGAGCACCAATGCTACCTATTGGAGGTAGGAGAAGACCCCACCTGGAGCAAGAAGATGCTTCAGAATCAGATGGCTCAGAGCAGGATCAACCAGGGCACCATGACAAGGACCTAAAGGTAGAAATTCCTGACTTCTTAGGTAGCATGAACCCTGATGACTTCTTAGATTGGCTAAGGTCAGTAGAAAGGATCTTTGAATTTAAGGGATACTCTGATAGGAAAGCTTTTAAGATTGCTATTATGAAACTTAAGGGATATGCCTCACTATGGTATGAAAACATGAAAAATCAAAGGAGTAGGGAGGGTAAGGAACCTGTTAAGTCTTGGTCTAAGCTGAAAAAGAAACTCAAAGATAAGTTTGTGTCTAGGGATTACACCCAGGACATGTTCATTAAACTGACACACCTTAAACAAGACCAAAAACCTGTTGAATCTTACTTAAGAGATTTTGAACAACTTACTCTCCAATGTGAGGTTATGGAGAAGCCTGAGCAGAAGATTGCTAGGTTCTTAGAAGGGCTTGATGAGAGGGTGGCTAGCAAAGTTAAATTGCACAACATCTATTCCTTTGAGGAAGCTGTCAACTTGGCCCTCAGGGTAGAGAAACTGGGAAAGGGGAAGACCAGTGCTTCTAGAACACCATCAAGAACACCCTATAAACCTTATGTGGGGGCTAGGATAGGAGAACCTGTCATTCCTGCTAAGACACCTATCACTGTTGACAAGGGTAAGGGTGTTGAGTCTAGCCAAAAGAAAACCATTCCCTTAAAGAAATGTTTCCAGTGCCAAGGGTATGGTCACTTTGCTAGGGAATGTCCCACCAAAAGAGCTCTTAGCACCTTGGATGTGGTACATTGGGGAGAGGATGAAATCTTGGTGTGTGATGATGAGATGGAGGAAGCTGAGGTGGAGGTTAATGAGGAGTTGGTGGAACCTGATGCTGGGTTAAGCTTAGTAACATGGAGAGTGATGCATACACAACCTCAACCATTAGAGGAAGACCAGAGGCACCAAATCATCAGGACTAGGTGTACTATCAAGGGGAGAGTCTGTAATCTGATCATAGATGGAGGGAGTTGTACCAATGTTGCTTCAAAAACCCTGATAGATAAACTGACCCTACCAACCAAAGACCACCCTCACCCTTACAAACTTAGGTGGCTGAACAAGAGAGCTGAAGTAAGAGTTGATCAGCAGTGTGTAGTACCCTTCTCCATTGGAAAGGGATATGTTGATGAGGCTCTGTGTGATGTACTTCCCATGGATGCTTGCCACCTCCTACTGGGCAGGCCTTGGGAGTTTGATAGAGATGATGTCCACCAGGGTAGGGAGAACACTTACTCATTCAAGTTTGGAAAGAAGAAGATCATATTGGCTCCTTTACCCCCTACCTTAAAAGGAAATTCACCTCTCATTACAGAAACTGCCAAAGAAGCCTTGTTGTTGAGTGAGTCAGAGATAGTGCAAGAATTGAGTGACCTGAGGCCAGTGTATGTACTCCTTACCAAGGAAGTTGGGATGATTCCTAGTCATATTCCTAAGGAGGTACATGATCTACTGAAGGCCTATGAGGATGAGTTCCTAGATGAGCTTCCTAGTGGGTTACCTCCACTAAGGGGAATTGAGCATCACATTGACTTGGTACCTGGGGCTGTCTTACCCAACAAACCTGCTTATAGAAGTGAGCCCAAGGCAACACAGGAGCTACAATCTCAGGTGGGAGAGCTGCTTAACAAGGGTTATGTTAGAGAGTCTGTTAGTCCTTGTGCTGTGCCTGCTCTGCTAGTACCAAAGAAAGATGGAACCTGGAGGATGTGTATAGACAGCAGAGCCATTAACAACATCACCATTAAGTACAGGTTCCCTATACCTAGGCTTAATGACATTCTTGATGAGTTAAGTGGGGCTCAGGTGTTCACCAAAATTGACCTTAGGCAAGGCTATCATCAAGTGAGGATTAGAGCTGGGGATGAGTGGAAAACTGCTTTCAAAACCAAGCATGGGTTGTATGAATGGCTGGTGATGCCTTTTGGGCTCTCAAATGCCCCCAGCACATTCATGAGGCTGATGACAGAAGTACTAAGACCCTATTTGGGGAAGTTCATTATGGTCTACTTTGATGATATTTTGGTCTATAGCTCCAACAAGAAAGAACACTTGCAACATCTGAAGATTCTATGTGAAATACTGAGGGAGAACAAACTATTTGGCAAGCTAGAGAAATGCACTTTCATGCAACCTGAAGTTCACTTCTTGGGGTTCATAATCTCAAAAGATGGGGTTGATGTTGATCCTGAAAAGGTCAATGCTATGAAAGACTGGCCTGTACCTAAAACTGTGACTGAAGTAAGAAGCTTTCATGGGCTAGCATCCTTTTATAGAAGATTCATCCAGGGTTTCAGTTCCATCATGGCTCCCATCACTGAATGTATGAAGAAGGGGGAGTTCAACTGGAGTGACAGGGCTGAGAAATCATTCAACTTAATCAAGGAACTGTTGTGTAGATCTCCTGTGCTAGGTCTACTAGATTTCAATAAGCTATTTGAAGTAGAGTGTGATGCTACTGGGCTAGGCATTGGAGCTGTGCTGGTGCAAGAGAGGAAGCATATAGCCTACTTCAGTGAGAAATTAAATGGAGCCAGGCTGAACTACTCTACTTATGATAAGGAATTCTATGCAATAGTAAGAGCCCTGAACCACTGGGGGCACTATCTGAAACCCAAGCCCTTTGTACTACATTCAGATCATGAGGCCCTAAAGTTTATCAATGGCCAGCACAAGCTCAACCCAAGGCATGCAAAGTGGGTGGAATTTCTCCAATCCTTCTCCTTCTCAAGCAAATACATTGAAGGGAAAAACAATGTAGTGGCTGATGCCCTATCTAGGAGGTCTATGATGCTAACATACATGGAGCAGAGGGTCCTAGGCTTTGAGTTCATGAAGGAACTCTACCAAGAGGATCCAGACTTCAAGGGGGAGTGGGAGGTGTACTCAGAGGGACAGCTCAAGAAGGGGAGCAGATACCTAACACATGATGGCTTCCTCTTCCAAGGGAACAAGTTGTGCATACCCAAGGGACCCTACAGGGGTCTGCTAGTCAAGGAAGTTCATTGTAATGGACTTGCTGGCCACTTTGGGGTACAGAAAACCTATGAGATTTTACAAGATCAGTTCTATTGGCCCAAAATGCTAGGGGATGTGCAGGACACCATCAAAAGATGCAAACCATGTCAGTTAGCAAAGGCTCACTTCCAAGCAGGCCCCTACACACCACTACCTATGCCAAACAAATCTTGGGAAGACATCAGCATGGATTTCATAGTAGCCTTGCCTAGGACTCAAAGAGGAAAGGATGCAGTGATGGTGGTTGTTGACAGGTTCAGCAAAATGGCCCGTTTTGTTGCTTGCAAAAAGACAGAAGATGCAATGGGAGTAGCTGAACTATATTTCAAGGAAATAGTGAGGTTACATGGGGTTCCAAGAAGCATTGTGTCAGATAGGGACACCAAGTTTATGAGTCACTTCTGGTAGACACTGTGGAAGCTGTTGAAAACAAAGCTCCTCTTCAGTACTTCCCACCACCCTCAGACTAATGGACAAACAGAAGTCACCAAAAAGACATTGGGCAGAATCTTGAGGTGCATCATTGCCAAGTCTCTCAAAGATTGGGATCTAAAACTAGCACAAGCTGAATTTGCATTCAACAGAGCTCCATCAAGCAGCATAGGTAAAAGCCCTTTTGAGACTGTCTATGGTACTAACCCTCTCATGCCTACAGACTTAGCTCCAATACTCAAGAAAGAAGTCAGTTATGATGCCAAAGAAAGAGTACAGCAGATGATGAAAATCCACAACCAGGTCAAGCAACAAATAGAGAAGACCAATGAGATGTACAAGTCAAGGGCCAAGGGTCCAAAGAAAGCCAAAGAATTCAAGGCAGGAGACATGGTATGGTTGCATCTGAGGAAGGAAAGATTCCCAGACAAAAGGAAGAACAAACTAATGCCCAGAGCTGATGGCCCCTTTGAAATTGTTGAGAAGATAGGACCCAATGCCTATAAGGTGGATCTACCAGGTCAATATGGAGTACATGGAACCTTCAATGTAGGGGACTTAAGCCCTTATCATGGAGAGTCAGAAGATGAGGAAGATTTGAGGACAAATCCTTTTCAAGAAGAGGAGGTTGCAACAGGAGTTCAAGATCAAATACAAGTCACACTAGCCAGCTCAAGAGGACAGAGTCTAGCAAGGTCAAGGAGTCCACAAAGCAACTCAACCAGCAGCCTAAAAGCCTACATGACTAGCTATGATAACCTACTCTACAATCCCAACACTCCCAACAAAAACAACCTAACCTATAGCAAGAGAACAACCCACAAAAACAACCCCAACCCCAACAGACAACAAGAAAACAGCCCAAGTACAATTCAGCCTCAGTCACCTTGGGCAGGATCCATGGTGAGCTTCTACACCTAGACACATCCAACCAATGCTCAAACTTGGTCCTAGGGAGGGTCCTCTACATTTTTGTCCAGGATTTCTCCTTGAGAAAACGTCCACATAAAAAGTTCGTCTAGGGACCAAGTTCAACAGTCAGATTTCAACCCTTTTGTGCAGTAGTTAATATGTCACTGTCAACCTTCCTCTTTTGAACAAGCAATGCGTGAGGGACCTTCAGCATATCTTTGGGATCCATCCTACTTCAGTTTGGCTCACAAACCCAAGCTTGAAAGTCCACTCTCCATCCAAGACAAACCTGATCAAACAATTAAGGAAGATTGTCCCTTTAGAAACTACTTTTCTGCTTTTATCTACTTTATGTCAGTTTTCTGCAAGTTTGTAGCTGTTATTTTGTTTCATGTTGTAAGCCTTTGTGGCCCTAGATGTCTCCTAATGTCTGAGTTGTATCCTTGTTGCCTATATAAGGCCTTTACCTAATGAAATGCAAATCAGATTTGAGTAAAACTTTAAGAACTGAAACATTGTTTCTGTTTGAACTCTTGGCTGTGTGTTGGAGTATCCTTCCTTTGCTGTGTGCTGGGAAGAGAGCCTAGGCTCTTTGATGTGTGCTGGAGTCAAGTCTCAACCCTCAACCATTGGCTGTGTGCTTTGGTTAAGGTTATATCTGTCCTAACCTCTGCATTCAGTCCAGAAATCAAACTTAGCTAGTGTGTTCAGTTCAAAGCTTTCTTTCTTTGTGTTTTGCCTATTTCTCTATAATTTCAGTCCAGAAGTCCACTCCTCCACCAGTTTCAACCTAAACAACCCAATAAAGGCAGATTGTTCCATTAGAACTGCTTTTCTACTTTATTGCTTTATGCTGAACAATGTAGTTGTTATTTCTGTTTCTTTTGCAAGCCAATTGTGGCCCTAGGATGTATTGAATGAGTAGGATGTAATCTCCTTGCCTATATAAGGCCATTTCCTAATGAATGAAAGACAGATTTGAAGTAAAACATAAAACTTAAACCTTGTTTCTGTTAACATCTCTTGGCTGTGTGCTTGAGACAACTTCCTTTGCTTTGTGCTTGGAAGTGAGCTTAGGTCCTTAGCTGTGTGCTGGGATCAAAGTTCAACCCTCAATCATTGGCTTTGTGCTTTGGTTAAGGTTCTATCTTTGTTCTTTAACAACCAGTTCAAACAGAAACAGAGTATTTGCAAAGTGTCTAACCTTAGTTCAAATTATCATTGTTTAGTTTGTCTTTCTGAATAGTTTCAGTGCATATTGACTTATGGAGGAGATACTAAGCTATGCGCAATCGGTTACGCGGATGCTAGCTTCCAAACGGATCGAGATGACTCGAAATCTTAGTCTAGATTCGTCTTTACTCTTAATGGCGCTGTGGTCAGTTGGAAAAGTTCCAAACAGAGTGTTATAGCAGATTCTACGACTGAGTCCGAGTACTATGCCGCTTCGGAAGCTGCAAAGGAAGCTATATGGATGCGTCAGTTCTTACAAGGACTAACCGTAGTTTCTAGTTCGAATGACCCAATCACCATCTATTGTGATAATAGAGGTGCCATGTTCCAAGCTAAGGAGCCTAAGTCTAGCAACAAGTCTAGACATCTACTTCGGAAGGCTCACATGATCCGAGATTACGTGGAGCAAAAGGAGATAGTGATAGACAAGATTGCTTCGGATGACAACATCGCGGATCCTCTCACTAAACCGTTAAAAAATGATAAGCATGAAGGGCACATTATTTCCATGGGGATTAAACGTGTTCCTGAGTTGTAGTAGCTATTTATATGGATTAGATAAATGTCTCTTTTTCATATACTATTTATAACATCATCGTATTGTTTCAAATTTTGTTTTTCATGTGGATTGTACGACAACATTGAACGCCATAAAGTGAACTGAATTACATTATATTTGTTTTGGTCTGTAATCGCCACATGAGCTGATAACTCTGGCAATTATATTGTGAAGTTGATTGATGGTGCGTTTAACGAGCCATAAGTCAAACGGTTGACTGATCGATCACAGATACGAGTTATAAAGATACCTCGTAGGACATCGTGACAACGTTATGGAGTCGTAAATGTGTAAAAACATTCAGTGCCAGGTCGTGGATTGGACGTCCATCATGTTCCTAGAGTCGATTCTTTTGACTATCGACTGTCTCTTGAGATTAAGGCAGTTTTTGGGTGACTTTAGTTTCTTTCTCATGGTCGACCGTAACAGGAGGCTAAGCAGATTTTTACTGGGTCATTTCATACTGTGCTTGTATCTGCGCGATTTGAGTTGAAGAAAATATCCAACCTTTATCAGGTTTTTGTTATTTCTCAGGGCCACTCGAGGAGTTGTAACCGAAATGCATGGCCATGCTCGAATAATGATACATTTATCAGTTAAGTTACTCTCTAGTCGAAAAAACCACTCTTGATATTGATCACTTGTAAAATACGACCTTTGTGAATACGGACTTTGCAAATTGTTTTACATTGAGTGGGAGAAATTTTGGATATGAGAATCGGTTATCGCACATACACTTGTAAGGACAAGTGGGAGATTGTTGGAGCTAGTGTCCTCCACAGTTAGTGTGATAACGTGTATAAATCTCTTACAGGTTCACAGGGTATACTTAGTATTCTTATCAGTTGATTAACGTTTATCGATAACGGTTGGCTTGCTAGAAATTTGACCTTATTGTCATTTTAATGGCGGTGATCAACTGGTCCTTAAAAGTCACACCTAAAGGATGTGTTTGAGAGATATGATTATATGAATAATATAATCATATTGATGCCTTATATGACTAAAAGGTTAGTCGATGAATATGACTAAAAGGCTAGTCAATGTAATGATGATACGATTATATAATACGATTAAATAATACTAGCTGAGACGAATTAAATGTTAATTCGTAATTGAATATAAACTGTTATATCTTATTAATGTATATAATGTAATTATTTATTACGATTAAATAATGTAAGCTTAAACGAATTAAAATGTTAATTCGTAATTAAATATAGAATGTTATATTTAATTAGCAAATTATAAATATACGATATTTATAGTTGACGTATATATTATATAATATTGTCATAATAAATGATGTCAGTCAGGTATTAATAAATCAACTACAAAATTTTGTATGGACTTATTAATATATGACGACATAAATGACAATAATAATATATACACATATTATACATTAAATAAATAAAAGAGGAAGACTCCTATCTGTACTCCACTTCCTAATACAAGTAGAAGAAGAAGAGTTAGACTCCTCCCTCTACTACACTTGTGTTACACGGCCAAAAAGAGGATTAGGAGAGTTTTATATAAACTCCTCTTCTCTATATAATTCATCATTCATAACTTGACACAAAAATCATCAGTAATTTTTGTATTCTTTCTAGCACTAGAAAAGGCATATCTCAGAGCATCTTGGGTGCAACAATTAGAAGAATATCGATTTCGATATTTGTTCATAGGCCATATTTCTAGGACCAAAAGGTTGATTCTAGTCTTTATGCTTTTCGTTTATGACTCGTATTTCATATATTATAATTTCGTTATAATCTTTAAATTTTATGTATGAAATATACCGATATTTCCTACATCAACAAGCCATAAAAAGGAAGGTAGTTATTCTCACCGACCCTTCATCCGAGAAAGTTGTTCGTGTTGCCCGGGGTTTCGTAAACATAATGCCCAACAAATCAGCGGAAAACATCTTGGTTCATGGCGTACCACTTTTGCCGAATCATACAAAAGTGGAGATAAACCAAGCCTTGAAGGGCTATGAAACGCTTCAACTGCCCGTCCCAGTCCATGACGACCTTAAAATTCTGGCAGATGCGGTTCAGTGTTTTGTCCAATGGCCTAATAAGCACATTTACCTGGCTCGTTCGCGTACGACTCAACCGAATGTAATCGGGATTAGAAAAATACATCTATCCAGCCTTTTGTCTTTGTTCATCACCTACATAATTAGTGAAATTTATATGTTATATTTTTGTTTTGTAGGTAACAAAAAACATGGATAAGACTCACCCGATAGACAATCTTTCTACTAACTCGTCGAAACAACAACTTGATGAGGTATTTAATTAACTTCTCCATTTTTTTAAAAACTCTCTTTATATTTTAATTTCTACTACTGCCTGATCATTGATGAGCAAGTTAAGTACATAATTTTAGTTATCCACATGTAGGATGTTGTGACAGGTAGCACAAAACAAAATTCGCATCATTTCCCCCAGCTGAAAGATGTTAGGTGAACGTTTTCATAGAAAAAGTAAGAACGATGACGATGATGGACCTTTATGAGGAGGCTGATGCTCGCATAGGAAGCGAGCAATTGATCATTATTTCGCTCAAGGATGATATTTTAGGGAAAGAACGTCAAGCAGTTCTATCATGGATGATTCTAGCCATTTGGGCTGGCCTTGACGAGATTGATGTCCAACACCTATTTGTTTGGATGAAGTAAGTTTCTTAATAAATCATGCAATATTCTAATATTCTGACTAAGATATGGTGTTTAAATGCCAGAATTAAAACCGTCATATAGGTTCTTGAAATCGGTTGTGATCCCCGAGAGCAAGAGTCCACATGATCTATATGGATTCTTGTGCCCTTATATTTTATCTATGCATATCGGGATGATTTTGTACGAAGAACGTATAGATTATATTGCTCAGGAATTGGCGAAAAACAAAAAGCTCATTCTTGCCCTTTATAATGAAATCGGGTAATATATAATTAATATTACGATTCCAAACACAATTTCATTTTTACATGTTTGGTTATGATGTTGTGCTTGTTAATAATGATGTGTCTCTCGATCTAGGAGACATTGGGTGCAAGCAGCGATCATGCCGACCAAGAAGAAAGTCTTTTGGTTGGACTCTTTGCATAAACAACCATCCGAGACCTTTTAGAAGTTGATTATCAAGTAAGTTTATAATACTGATTTGGCACATAATATTAAGTTTCAATTATTATTATTTTCACTACTACACATATATATTTATGTGAGTTTCTGCCTCTATTTTTTTCTTTTCTAAAGGGCCTTTGAGAAGAAAAGAGATAACGACGATCAACCCACTAAAGATTCTGATGATGGCCCTACTTTTTCTACGATAACAGGGGTACGTGCGCAAATACAATACCTTAAGTGCATGACATATGTCTTTTTTAATTACGCATTAAACTAATTGGTAATTGTCTTCTCGTCTCTTCGTTTTTTATGTAATAATAGGTCCCTAAACAGCCGGATAGCATACAATGTGGATACTACGTTTGTCGTTTCATGTTGGAGATTATTAGGCGAAGATATATCCTCATTCCAGAAAGGGTTAGTAGATTAATGAAGCTAATACTTTTTTTCATTAGAGCTAATCTCTTTGCTGCTATATTGATGTTGTTATATATGCTACTGTTGTTACTCTAAGTCAATGTCTTTTATTTGTTTTATCCGCAGTATGCAATCACCACGCCACATGTCTCTGAGTACAAAAAGCACCAAATAGATGATGTAAGGGAACTTTATTGCAAGGAAGAATAAATGAAACTTAGATCATTTTGGAAGATAGCGAACTTTAATTTGTAGAAGTCATTAGAGCAAATTGTAAGTATGAATTGCTCTGAATGAGATCATTTTGGTTGTATATATCATTTTGTTGCTGCTGATATATATATATATATATATATATATATATCATTGTGTTGCTGCTGAAAGTGGTTTATGCGTGCTGCTGCTGCTGCTGATTTATGCAGGATTTTCACTGGCAGGGGAACAAATTACAATTTTTTCAAAAACAATAATAAAAGCAATGGCAACGGTTATTTTAAAACTCATTAAAAGCGTTGTTACATATTTCCCACCAAAACTAATCATACTTTTAACAACGGTTTAGTCTGATATACCTGTTGTTATTAAAACTTTCCACAACGGCTTCCTTAGTATACTCCGTTGTTTATAATTCTATTCACAACGGGTTTGAAAAACTTAAGCGTTGTTATAATCTTTCCCACCAAAACTACACACACGTTTAACAACGGTTTCTTTTAACAAAATCGTTGTTGTATCTTTCCTACCAAAACTATTCACACGTTTTAACAACGGTTGGCTAGTAATAACAACGCTTTTTTACCGTTGTTAAAATATTCACAACGATTTTAACAACGGTTTTGTTTAATATACCCGTTGTTATTAATACTTTCAACAACGGTTTCTGCTAACATAAGCGTTGTTGTATCTTTCCCACCAAAATTATTTTCACGGTTTAACAACGGATGGCTAGTAACGACAACGGTTTTTGACCGTTGTTAAACATATTCACAACGGTTTTTTCATTAAATATGAACCGTTGTTAAAACCTTTAACAACGGAGGCTTTAACAACGTCCGCTTTTTAATATAACAACGATTTTTAACCGTTGTCATAGACTGTTTTTGTAGTAGTGGGTCGTCCTAAGATGATAGGAATTTGGCTGTCCTCAGCCATATCTAATACAACGAAGTTAACTGGTATGAAAAATTTCCCTACTCTAACCGGTACGTCTTCTAAAATTCCCAAAGAGTGTTTAATAGAACGGTCGGCCATTTGTAAGGTCATGGTTGTAACATTAAGTTGACCCATATTTAGCTTTTTACATATAGAAAATGGCATTACACTAACACTAGCCCCTAAATCACAAAGGACTTTATCAATAGCTAAAAACCCTATATTACAAGGAATAGAAAAACTCCCTGGATCCTTTAGCTTAGGTGGTGATCGGGATTGTAACACAGCACTGCATACCTCAGTAAATGCAACCGTTTCCACTTCAATACAGGACCGCTTCCTTGTCAATATGTCTTTCATAAATTTTGCATAAGTCGTCACTTGAGTGATGAACTCAGTAAACGGTACACTAACTTGCAAATTCTTGACTAATTCCATAAACCTTCCAAACTGTTTATCGACCTTGGATTTATGTTGGCGGTGAGGAAAAGGAATTGTAATTGCGATTGGCTCGGCTTCTTTTGCTTTTGTAGATGAAGTAGAGGACTTGTCAGTCTGATCAGGGGTTGCTCGATCGAGCAAAGGAGCTGCTCGATCGAGTTTGTCGAAACAGGAACTTTCAGAAACTCCTCGAGCAGATTTCTCAGATTTTTCAAAGGTTGCTCGATCGAGCAGCACCACCTCGATCGAGCAGCACCACCTTGCTCGATCGAGCATCCTCTTTTTGAGGCATTTGTTTCGTTGTTTTCCGAATTTTTATGAGAAACTTCCAAACTTTCATCGTTCTCACCCCCATTTATTTCTAGATTTCCCAACCCTCTCAGATGCATGTAAGGTGCACTAATATCGTCGATGGGCATTGTTGGGCCTTTGTAATGGGTCCCACTCCTCAAATTAATAGCATTGGCTTGTTCATGTGGTGGGTGCCCCTGAGGGGGAAGATTGCCCGGTTGTTTGTGTGGATTTTGAATTGCCAATTGGGCAATTTAAGTATCCACTATTTTGTTATGTGCGAGCAATTAAGAGATCTGAGCATCTTGCTTTTGTTGTATCGTGAGACTTTGCTGCAACATGGCTTTCAATTCCGCCATATCATTACTTAGAGGTGGTGGAGGTGGAGCTTGTTGAAAGTTTTGGCCTCCTTGATTTGGACGGTTATAATTGCTTTGAGAATTGCGATTTTGAGGAATCACATAAGAGGAACCTTGTTGCTGAGGTGGCGACGGGGTAGGATTAAGAACATTCTAACTTCGGTAGGAGAAATTTGGATGCTCTCTCGTTCTTTCATTATAAAACTTAGAGTACGGTGTACCTTTCTTAAAGGATTGAAAAGAAAGTAGTTGTTCAACCGTACTCATACACTCTACCGCATTATGCCCCACGATACCACATCTTTCACAGGTTAGCTCTTGTTGAATCATGGCATGGACCGTTTGTTTATTTTCCAGATATTTGGAAGTTTGTAATTCGCCAATTTGAGCAGTTAATGCCTCCTACCGAGCTGCAACGGCATTGTCCGAACTTCCGCGCCTCGCATTACCCCTAGGATTGCCATTCTCAGCAGTGTGAGTAGCTATCTCATCAATCAACTTCCAAGCATTAGCATCGTTAGTGATATTTTGGAATCTTCCATTGGCATCAGAATCTAGCAATGCTCTCTGATCATCATATAACCCGTTGTAAAACTGGTTGCATAGGAACCAAGTATCAAAACCATGATGTGGAACGGATTTGACAAGCTTCTTGAAGTGAACCCAGGCCTCAATAAAGTTCTCAGTAGGACTTTGTTTGAAGCTTGTAATTTGACTTCGGATTGGCGTTGGTTTTCTGTGGCGGGAAGTATCTTTTGTAGAATGCAAGGGTGTAATCAACTATCATGCAATAAAGTTATCCAAGGTCACAAGACCGGTCGATTTAATTATGCCCTTTAGATCTACAATTTAACATGCGATCGCTATCATTAAACGAGTTCTATTCAATTATCATATCATATCTTAGTCTTAACCCGGTCGGTGTTAATCCTAATTTGCGAGACTAGTTAATTAATTCTGGCCAGTAATTAGGCAGCTAGATTTAAAACGATAATCAAACGATAACCATGATATTGCAATTCAATTAATTAGTCTATCCCTTCTAACAATCCTAGATCCCCTTTCAACCCTAGATAAGAATTTAGCTACTCATAACGATATTAATAACAACGATAATAAATAAAGTAAACATGATTAACAATAATAAAAGGATTAACAAAGAATAATTAAAGAATTAGAAAGTAACTAATTGAATAACAAAGGAAGATTAAAGAGTACCGATTGTTAGCTTGAACTAAAAACAATAGTCTTGATGAATCAATCCAGTAGCAAAGCAAACAAAACTCGAGTTTTTAATATTAAAGCGTGCCCTAATTGTGAAAGACGAGTTTTCCTTTTATAATAACAATCTAATTAACTAAAAACTAATTTAGGAAATCCGAAAGCTGTCAAACACTAGGTTGCTCGATCGAGCAAAGGTGAATCTGCTCGATCGAGCATGACGTCAGCCCGACACGATCGAGCAGAATGATGTTGCTCGATCGAGCATCCTTCAGATGGCTTGTTTGTAACACCCTCAAATTTGCGGAAAAATAAAACAAGTAATTTAAATAAATAAAAGATGAGAATACGTTTCTAATAGGTTCACTTTAGTGAAAATCGGTAAATTTTAAAACCGGAACCTACTATTAAATATATTCATCATAACGAAGGTGTCTTAAAGAAAAAGGTTCATAACAAAAGGAAAAATAATATTATACATGAGAATTATCCAAAACGGGAGACATATCTCCCGTATAAATACGGAAATAAAAGAGTGTATAATATATACAATCCTAAGAACCGAATATAGGTCCAAGGTAAATACTTCGCTCGCTAGCTCGTCAATGTACCCAAGTATGCATCACAAACCTGCCAACCGCATTAAATATAAACACGGAAGCCACAGTCAGTGGGGAGTAACTCCGAGTTCTCCCAGCCACGAAATGTCGAATTTAATAAAACATGAATAACATAAAAGAGATGTATATGGAAAATACAAAACTTAACATATACGATATGCTTTTCATGTTATGAAACAAATAAATAACATATAACCTAGCATATGAAGGCTAAGCACTCATACAAAATATCATGTGAATCAGTTAACAACCGGTAATCCAAACTCTATCAACCTTAGCCGGCTTGCATCTCACCTTCTAAGATTCATAGAATCATCAAAAATGAAAGACCAATACGTCTAGAAACAGGCATAAGTTCTTAGTACAGTCAATAGTCGACTTCTGTAACTCGAGTCTATACCACAAGGTAGGAAAACATCCTAGTCCTAGACTGATCAGACCTAGCGACAACAGCTAACCCATTCCATGTCTCATTACCAACAGTACATGAGAATCTCTACTAGGCGACCCCCTAAGCAGAGTTGGCTAGTACTTAAGCTGGCTCCATTCCCAAAGTGGAAGCAATTAGGCAGCCATGCCCCGACTTGGATATAAACCCACCAAGCCAGGACACAAAAGCTATCAAGCGGTGAACATATACTCGTTAAAGATAGTAAGGCCTATCCATGTCATGGTCCAAGATACTCATTTAGAATTAGAATGGTCAAGACGCCATATACTCATAATTCTCTATGGGTACTTAGTCAACACGACATTTATCATACAATCAAACCGTCACGGGAACAACTTCCTATCATGTGACTAATTGCATATAAATCATATTTAAATAACATATCGCCTCATATATACTAAGGCTAATTCATTAATTAAATACAACCTTACTTGAAGACAAATCCCCGACCCGAGTCCCGCGACGGGTCATCAGTCAAAACGGGGCTAACTAGATCTTAGTTTGACCAAACCCGTTTGGTCAAACCGGCTAGAAACAGAGTCTTTACCAATTAGACTTAGACATAAAAATCAACATATTCATTACATGGTATTTTATTAAAACTTCTAACATGTGAATTATTAAACCTTACGAAAAACCCGCTTGACTTAAAGGATATCAATTTAAACTACGATCTCGTATTATAATGTCTAACATGTGAGAAATAATAATTTTATGAAAAACCTTTTTAATTAAATATTTTACTTATTAACATTTCCCACTTGCTAAATATTACAAAATACGATAAAATGGCAATAACTCAAAAACCGTCACAAGACCAAGGGAGGGACCCACGGCCTGATTTGGGCCGGACTTAACATGGGCCTGGACTGGGCCCACGGACTGATTTGGGCCTGGTTTGGGCCTGTTTTGAGACGACACTTTTAAAACCGTTTCTTAATTTTCCCGCATGCTTAACATATTTAAAACCCGTCAAAACAACAACAAAACAATCAAGTATCGACACAAACCCAAAGACCAAAACCCGGACCAATCCAGACCGGACCAGGACCGGCCTGAACCGGCCTGAACCGGACCTGAACCGGCCTGAACCGGACCTGAACCGGCCGGTTTGGGCTGGTTTTTCCGGCCATTCTCCACGGTTCAAACACCACCCCTCCAAATTAATTCTAACATGATTTTTATTAACAACATCCATTTTTAAACATCCAATTCAACCATCATTCATATAAAAATCATTATTATGAACAATCATCCAAATTCATCAAGAACACAAAACATATTAAAAATTCCATACAACATAAAAATCATACTAGTTATCATGTTACTACTAAAAATCATAAGTAACAAAAATATGAACTAAAACAAAAGATGAACCAAAAACAAAAGAAACAAAAGCTATGTAACATTAAATCGTCGAGTAACTCGGAATCGTTACCTTAGCTAGCAAGATCAATTAGCACCAAAATAAGAAGTATAAAATAAGAAACCCGTCTACTAATCTTCACCCAAAATATACGAGTCCCCAAACTCGTCTTCAAAATCTTCCCCTATAAGAAATGACAAGAAAAACATTATTAGAATTAAAACTTGATTTTCCATAATTAAAGTGTTGAAAACGATTTTGACGGAATTGAAAATAAACCGTACTTGAAGATGGAGAGCGAGGAGGAGATTCTAGAAATATAAGTTAGGACGGATTTAATTAAGAAATGAAGGTTTTATGATGATTTTGCTCAAGAAAGACGAAGAACGGATGAAGAACGACGAAGAACGCTCAAGAACGATTAAAGAAAGTGTTATTTAGATCTTAATTTGATTGATTGTAAAATGAAAAGTTGTTGGTGAGTAATGTTGATGAGGGAGCCGTGTAAATATAGAGGGAGTATGGAGTCGGGTTTTGAAATTATTGTTACGGAATTGACTCGGGTTTAATAATTATATTACGGTAATTAATTAAATATTATTCGGTTTTATAATAGTTTAATGAAATATCTAGATATTAATTAGATATTATGTTATTGTAATCAAAAGAAAGGAAAATATCTAGCTTAAGAGAGGAGAGGAGCCGTGTGATTTGGGTAGTAATCGGGTCTGTTTTGTAAACGATTTGCGTAATTTAAGTTAACGGATCGATAAAGTTATAAATATCTTAGATATTATTATTAGTGTAATCATATTAATTAAAAATATCTAAAGTGAGTGGAAAAAGGTGACATGGGCGTGTGACTCATGCCAAAGTCGAGTTTCGGGTTTGTTTCGGGATTTAAGATGACTCGGGAATAGTTAAATGATGTTCGGGGTTAAACCGTAAAAGTTATTCTTTAATTCCGAATAAATTCAAATAATTATATTAAATTATCTTAAATTCAAATAAATCTTAATAAATTAAAATAAATTAAATTTATTATTTTTCAAATATATTTTCGGTCTTTCAAATTACGGGGTGAGTCGGAAAAGTCAACGAAAGTCAAAGTCGACTTAAAAGTCAAGAAAAGTCAATGATGACTTAAAAGTCAAGAAAAGTTAAATGACGACTTAAAAGTCAGGAAAAGTCAATGACGACTTAAAAAGTCAAGAAAAGTCAAAGACGACTTAAAAGTCAAGAAAAGTCAAAGATGACTTAAAAACGGGATTCTCATGGAATCTCTCAAAAATTCCAAATACGAACTCGGAATTTCAAAATACGACTCGAAACAAAAATTTCTATTTTAAAACTTAACTTTGCTGAAAAGTATCCGTCAAATATTTTTACTATAAAAATAGGGTACTTTTCGGGTTGTTACAGTAATTGGTAGCTATTCCGAGATATTCGTCTTAGTACCTTTTGACTTGTTTGGCGGGGAGAGAGAGGTTCATGGAGGAGGACTTGTTATGGTTTGAGTTAAGGAATTTATGCGAAGGTTATAGTAATATTTGATAGATGTTATAGTTGAGTGTGGAGGTAGTTTTAAGTGTAATGGTTTTGTGGTTTATTTTCGGGTTAATAAGGGAATGTGAGGTGTCTAGGTTGTAGTTCCTAATTAGTTGTGTTGTCGGATTAACCTTGTGGTATTGGGTGGCAAGACTGTAGATTTGTGAGCAAAATGAGAGTAGTGTGTCGTGATTGCGTGGATTTGAGGGTGACGTTTGGGATATATTGGAATCTAGCTTTCTTGTTGGGATTGCCTACGTGTTATTATTAGCTTGTTACTCGTATGATGAATTAATTAGAGTAAAATAGTAGTGTTTTGTGTAGCGCTTAGAGGCAAGTGTTGGGGGAAGTATTTGTTAGAGTAAGTGTCCTCTACAATAGTGCATTTATATATTAAATCTCATTTTGGAATATCCGTGGGATGACTAGTATATTGATACTCCACGTCAGTTGATTAACGTAAATCAAAATTGATCAGCTTACTAGAGTTAGACGTTATTGTCGTATTACGGCGGTGATCAACTGACCCCTTTCAGTCACACCTAAAGGATGAGACCCAAACAGTAAACTAATTATTTGTATATGATACAGTTTAATTAGTTATTTACATATATATTTGATATATGTTTGGTTACGAGAGTTATTTATTAGAAATTGAGTTAGGAACTCATACAGGTTAGGTTTATTAGTCAATTATACGATAACTGACTGAATAAATTTTACGTCTTATTTTAATATAATTAAATAAGATTTAACTTAGTAATTAATCGTTAATTTACTAAATTAGTTGAGGTTGTACATATATTTTGAGGTAGAGGTAATTAGTTAATTATCTTTACAAAGAGTTGTAAAATTAGTTAACTGGACATTGTGGGACCCATTATATATTGATATAATGGTAAAATATCACTTAATAGTTGAGTGTATAATGATTATTAATTTGAGTCATATAATTGTTATATGATCAAATTAACACTTAATTATATTAGATAATTAAGCATATGATTATGAGTATTTGTGGGACAAATATCAAAAATCAAAATGGACCATTTAGCCATGTATAGGCCGGATTCCATGTGAGTGGAAGGAATGATTTTGTTCATTTCTTTTCTTACACTACAACATGTGATTATGACATGTATGACACATGAACATGATCATATACTATCCTACACTCTACCATTTTGCATGGGATTTAAATAAGAAAAATAATGGCTCAAAATTGAGCATGGTGACCGGCCAATGTGCCTATAAATGGCACTTTGGTTGTTCATTTCCTTTGTTCAATTTTTCACTTGTTTTTGCTATTTCCTCCAACTTCTCTCTAAAACTCTCAAAACAATTAATATTCCTATATTACTAGAGTAGTAATAAATCTAATATTAGTCACTACTTGTCACTATATTTTTCTAGTCTAAAAATTATAGTGATTGTTTGGGTTAATCTTGAGTGCATGTTGGAAGGAGACTTTCTACATTGAAAGTTCATTCAAGAAGGTTCATCCTATTATTTTTAGCTCAAGAACAATAAGAAAAGGAGTTTCTTATTGTGCCCATTAAACCGAAATTTCTCAATGTAAGGAAATTTCATCTTATGTTTATTTATGCCTTTATATTTGCATGCATGTTACATAGATCATTAAATACTAAATTAACAAGTTAATTAGTAACTAATTAGAGGAGTCTAATTAGGGTCTATGGACTTTCAGTATTGGTAGTATGTGCGTGTCGAATGAGGTTATCTTTATTATGGCTTATATAGTCATCTGTTGTGGAATAGTGTCATTAGTTTGGTGGTCTGTTATGGTGGTCATGTGATAATACGAGGCTTCTTTAGTTCGTTAGAGTATCGAGTTTTGAGAGCTTGCAGTAATTATGTGTTGAGCATATGTATAAAAGGTCGTATATTACTGTTATCGTTTCGTTAGATGTTGCCTTGTGGGTCTAAGAGTAGAGACTAATCGTTGGAGATTTAACGGTCGTCATTGTTGAGTTCCTTGTTCTTTTAGATTTTGGTCGAGAGGCTTGATTGTTGGGGTATTTTCGCATGTGAATCGGGATGTTTTAGACTTAAAGGGGTATGAGGAAGTCGTGAGATTTGATTATGGTGTGTTTGAGGTTGTAAATTGTTCATTGTCGTTTGGAGGATTTTATGGATTCGTTGCCAATGAGGATGATGATTTTAGGTTGAGTTTTATGCGTTCAAGATAGGGCGAGAGCTCAAAAGGATATTATGAGTAATCGTGGTAAATGATTGATCCAATGGTTTGTATTGATGATTTTCAGGAGAAGTTTAGGTGAGGTGAGGAACGAATGGTGTTTGGGATTGTGGTAAATTTGGCAGTGTGGTGTTAGGGTATTAAGCGATTTCAGTAAGTCGGGATGATGACAATGAAGAAAGAAGATAAGAGTTTGATAATGAAATGGTTAAGTGTAACACCCGTAATCTTAACCGTTCTAATTTATAATATTATATTAATATTAGTTAGCTTACTTTTAGATTTAGATTAGAACTTAGCTTTCCGTGTCTAATCTAGCAAATCCGGGTCCATAATTGGACTCTACTCGGAATTTCATGTGAGTTATGCCTTGTGTCACATATTGGCCTTTTTCATTCTCTATTTACTCAACTTAGCCATATCCTATTCATTTTTCCACTCAACTTTTCAGCTCACTTCACTCATCTCCCTCACCAAAACACTCACCATAAACCCTACCACCATTTTTGAGACACCAAAAACCTTCAAACACTCATATCATCATATCTTCCTCATCTCTTACCCAAATTCATTAAATGTTAGCTTTTTCTTCCTAATTTCTTCTTATCTTTCTAATAAGGTAATAAAAATCTTGTCTTTGTCACTTTCGTTTTCTCAACTTTTTCTCAAGGTGAAATAGTCATATTTTTATATTAATTTGTAGGATGAGATCTTCAACATCTCGACAAGGATTGCTACTTAGTGGAGGAAGAGCTAGAAGACGAGTGAAAACGCAAAAAGGTAACGATGAAGGGTTACTCGATATCTTAATGTGTTTTAGTTGTTAATTGTAGCATTTACTTGTGAAAGATGAGTTCTTGTGTAGATAATAGTATAGATCTATGACCACAATATATTTAATTGTTGTATTGCATCTTGTATGTCCCAATTTGATGGAAAATTGGTAGTGTTGATGATGGAATTACCTTCTTATTGCTTAAACTTGTATTTAAGTCTTGAATGATAACTTAATTATGCTTTTAATCTCATATAGAATGTTGTGATGCTCATATGTTATGCTAAGTGGTGATTTATGATTGTTTATGTTGGTAATTACAAATGGGTAAGAACTTGTTTGGCTTAAACTTGAAGTTTGGTTGAATTTTTGCTTGAACCCTTGCGAATTTGAATAGGACCCGGACGGGTCCAGTCCAACCCGGACGGGTTTGAGCCCTAAACCCGAGCAGGACACTTTTAACCCGGACAGGTCCATCTCATCCCGGGCGGGTCAGGTCCAACTCGGGCGGGTCGGGTCCAACTCGGGCGGGTCGGGTCCAACCCGGGCGGGTCGGGTCCGACCCTTTTTTGTAAAATGGTCATATCGCCATCAATACTTGTCTGTTTGGGGCGTGTGACCTACCGTTCGAACCGTAAGAGAATAAGCTTACACCTCCACTTGTAGTTTCTGCATTTTCATATCCAGAACTCTAGTTATGACCGTTTGAAGTGGACCCTTGTTTTAGTTAGTTTCCAAACTTGTTGTTTTGAGATGAGATCTATGTTTTTGATTCATTTTACTTCTTAAACTTGGTCTAATGCTTATGTAATCATGTATTGTCTCATGTTTATCATTGTTACATTTATATCATGTTTATATCACATGTTTTGTGACGGTTTTTAGTATGTCCCCTCTTGAGTCGGTTTTACCTTATGTAATAATTTGAGCACTACTCGTTGAGTGCTTTGGACTCTCATTTCCCGGCTACACCTTCTTGCTCGTAAGACTGGAATGTTAGAGCGAGGAGGTGTATCCTTGATTCTTGTATGCATTTTTTAGTCGGGATATGACGACGTTGTTGGGAGGCGAACGCAATGCGTTGATCGACTCGACCGTCAAATGTCATATCCTTGCAAGGTGGTGTCATTTCATGTAGAGTACCGCTTGTCTATTATTCTTTTACTCCTTCCGCCTCTTTCGTGTAGTTTAGCCGAATTTGGGGTACTCGACGTCCTTTGTGTTGATCGAGTCTTGGATGCGAAATGTTTATCGCATGTTGAATCGAAACATGTTTATTCCGAGAGTTTGGCCAGGTTTAGACTAGGACCGTAATATTATCATCGTCCTACCGGGAGGAAATGAATGAGTCTTTCATATACGAAATCTGTATCATGTATGGTTCAGGGAAATGTTTATCCCGTGGACGTGTTTTGATCATACTTGCTATGTACATGGTGCTAGTGCGTGTCATTAACCGTGAGAGTATATGTTTGATTACTTGTGACCGTTGGATGCCTTGAATTAGTTTGTATGTCGAGTCTCTACCTTGTCTCGTAAGACTGGAATGTCAGAGCGAGGAGGTGTATCCTTGATTCTTGTATGCATTTGTTAGTCGGGATATGACGATGTTGTTGGGAGGCGAACGCAATGCGTTGATCGACCCGACCGTCAAATGTCATATCCTTGCAAGGTGGTGTTATTGCATGTAGCGTACCGCTTGTCTATGATTCTTTTACTCTTTCCGCCTCTTTCGTGTAGTTTAGCCGAATTTGGGGTACTCAATGTCCTTAGTGTTGATCGAGTCTTGGATGCGAAATGTTTATCGCATGTCGTATCTAAACATGTTTATTCCGAGAGTTTGACCAGGTTTAGACTAGGACCGTATTATTATCGTCGTCCTACCGGGAGGAAATGAGTCTTTCATATACGAAATGTTTATCGTGTATGGTTCAGGGCAATGTTTATCCCTTGGACGTGTTTTGATCATACTTGCTATGTACATGGTGCTAGTCCGTGTCATTAACCGTGAGAGTATATGTTTGATTACTTGTGACCGTTGGATGCCTTGAATTAATTTGTATGTTGAGTCTCTACCTTATCAAGTATATGCCACTACCGGTGATATGCAAGCCCTAGTGTGTATATAGTTGCCTTGAGTTGTCGTTCCCGCGTCAGTTCAAAACATGGTGCTTACTGATTAGTATTTCACATACTTATATCATATTATCTTAAAATGTACGTTTGTACTTCACATGTTTCATTTGTATATACGTTTCTACATGTTTAATTGTCATTTATGTATGTTTACTTGTGATATGGCTTGGAGAACCCGGAGTTACTCCTCACTGATTGTGGCGTTCATATTTTATGAATGTACAGGTTGCATGGTTTGATCTTTACTTGCTTTTTGGGTTCGTGAGTGAGCTAGCGAGCGTTGGCCTTTGACGATTCCCCCTTGACGTTCTTAGCTAGTTTGCTAGACTTTATTTATGCTTTAACTACGTTTTGAGAGACCATGTCTCCTTTTAGTATTTTATACTTTGGTTTGTATTTATTTGATACTCCTCGTATTTTCCTCTAGGCATGTAAAAAGTTTCAAAAACTTCGTGTTTTCCGCTATATAATTGCAAGCTTGTTATGTTTTATTTCCGCTATCGCGAGGGTTACCACAGTTGGTATCAGAGCCTATGACGCTCCGGACGCACACATGTGAACCCTTAACTTAAATTATAACTTGACCTTAAAATAATGAATGAGAGATGGGTAGAAATTAAGGACTTTACTTGGTAGTCTATTTGATTGTGCTAAGTGTTAGGATTAACCTTGTTTTGTTTTTGTGTCTTATGAAGATGGTTAGACCTCGATTTGTAGAGAATGTCATATTGGAGGCTCTCACTCAAGTCCTTAGGAATCAAAAAGATGCGGTCCATGCTCATGCTAACCAAGCCCCTTCTCCTAGAGAAGATCATTACCATGGAAGCTATGCTTGGGTGGCTAGTCAAATTGCTAGGAGCAAGACTAAGCCTTATGGTGGAGAACCGGACCCTACCGAGCTCTCGGAATGGTTCTGTGACATGGAGAAGCAATTCGACTTGTATCAAGTTCGAGATGAAGACAAATTAATAATTTCCAAGCATTTTCTGGTGATAGAGGCCGACAACTGGTGGTCGATTACTAGTCCTACCGCTACTCTTGAAGTCAATTTCAATTTGGAACGTTTCAAGACTCTTGTTGAAGATCGATTTTACCCCAAAGAACTCAAACAACCAAGACTCAAAGAATTCATCAATTTCAAACAAGGTGACTTGTCGGTTCAAGATTTCACCACCCAATTCAACAAGCTTGCTCACTTTGCACCAAGACTCATTAAGGATGATGAAGACCGAGCTTTTTACTATCGTAATAAGCTTAGTGCTTTGCTCCAAAGCAAAGTAAGGAGCTCTACCTCTTTTGGAGAGTTGTATGATGATGCACTTTGGGCCGAGAATTCTATGAAGGCCATTAAAGATGAAGAGAAGATGAAAAACCCCTCTCCTTCTTTCTCACCTAGGCCAAACGTCTATGGCAGAAGGTCGTTCACTCCCTCATCTTCCAATGCCTATGCTAACAAGCGGGGATTTAACACTCCTTCAATTGCCAATGCAAGGGCACTAACTCCTTTCTTGCCCCAAGCTACTTCTAATGTGGATCCTAGGCCCTATGCTCCCCCTCAAGTTCCTGCTAATACTCGAGTCCAAGCTCAAGGTCGCCTTTGAAACCATTGTATGCAGCTACACCACCCCGGTGTTGGATGCTTCAACCGACCTTTCACTTGCTACTTTCGCAAGAAGACCGATCACTGTTTTGATGATTGCCCCAATCAGATGTTGCCCACTCCAAGCGCCAAGCCCAAGGGATCTATCTATGTTCTAAGCCGAGCCGAAGCCGATGCTCATCCGGAGATAATTACGGGTATGTTCTCAATCTTAGAACAACCAGGCCTTATTTTATTTGATACCGGCGCATCTATGTCTTTTGTGTCTTCAACTTATGTTGATAAGTTAACTATCGAACCTACTTCTAGTAAGGATACCCCCATATCCTTACCATCCGGAGAAATTATTTCATGCTCTACTCTTTACCCTAATGTCCCTATCTCTATTGCAGGGACCATCTTCCCCGCTAATCTCCTCAAGTTTCCCCTAGGATAGTTTGATGTAATCCTAGGTATGGATTGGCTAGCTTTGTACCATGCTTGATTCGAGTGTAGAGATCAAAAGATATACCTTAAGAGTCCTAGAGGAGTTAGAATAACTTATAAGGGGTCTTATTCACGAATGGGTGTGCAATTGGTTTCCGCAATGAAGTTGGTGAGTATGGTAAGAACGGGTCACCAAGCATTATTGTATGTTGTGACTTCTACATCTACCTCCTTGCCCAAGATTGAAGATGTACCTATAGTACGTGACTTTGTTGATGTGTTCCCTGAAGACTTGCCCGGGATTCCTCCCGAGCGTGATGTTGAGTTTTCCATTGATCTTATGCCCGGAACCGGACCCATAGCTAAAGCTCCATATCGTATTGCTCCAACCGAATTGAAGGAGCTAGGGAAGCAACTTGATGAGATGATAGAAAAGGGTTTCATTCGACCGAGTGGCTCGGCTTGGGGTGCTCCCGTTTATTTTGTGAAGAAGAAGCATGGTTCTATGAGACTTTGCATTGACTACCGTATGTTGAACCGAGTTACAATCAAGAACATGTATCCTTTGCCAAGAATTGAAGATTTGTTTGACCAACTAAAGGGTGGTTCTACCTTTTCCAAGATTGATTTGAGATCTGGATACCATCAAATTCCCGTTCGTTATGCCGACATCCCGAAGACCGCTTTTAGTTCAAGATACGGTCACTTTGAGTTCAAGGTGATGTCATTTGGGTTGACTAATGCTCCCGCTATTTTCATGGAACAAATGAACCGCACCTTTAGTGAGTATCTTGACAAGTGTGTAGTGGTTTTCATCGACGACATTCTTGTTTTATCCAAGACCGAAGAAGAGCATGCTAATCATCTTAGGACTATTTTGGGTGTCCTCCGTCGTTAAAGATGGTTTGCCAAGTTTTCCAAGTGTGAATTTTGGTTACCTAAGGCATGGGCGGACCCACGTGAGGTCCTAGGGGGTCACGTGCCCCCCCCCCCTCTCCAAGTTTTTTTTTTTTAATATTGAGACCTGTTTCATAATAGATAAGTATCAAACTGTGTAATTATTAGTCATCAAAATACTGTTAGTCTAGTGGTAAGTCTCTAGAATTCTTTTATTGAGTTCTCAGGTTCGATCCACATGAGGTATATTTTTGTTCTTTTTATTCTAATGTTTTATATAGCTAAAAGGAAAAATTGGTAAACTTATTTAAATTATAGTTATTAATTTATGCTGTGTTTTTGTATATATTAAAGGCAATTAAATCATCAAGTATTTATGTGAAATGAAATTTTTTATTAGGCTTAGTTTGTGACACCCTCAAATTTGCGGAAAGAAAAAAAATTATTTAAATACATAAAAGATAATAATACATAACGAAGGTGTCATAAATAAAAAGGGTCATTACAAAACGGAAATAATATTATACATAAAAATTATACAAGACGGGAGACATATCTCCCGTATAAATACGGAAATAAAAGAGTGTATAATAATATAC